>ML430955.1:257226-368346 GCA_005239525.1 Nicotiana knightiana
GTATCGTTATCTCTAATCCATTTCTAAAACCCTCGGTTATGAATTTCGTCTATACTCCGGGAGTGGTGTTGTTCAAACAATTACCTAAATATGCACTCTCTCTCAAGTAGATACATACTAAATAGGCACAGCTAATTGATGGCCATTCAATTAACTACAACAAGAACGTAGTTGAACAAATAGAGATGAACAATCAACCAAACTATATTAATATCACCATAAGTTTATCCCCCAACGGGTTCCACCAAAACCCTAGATTAAGAAAATTAGCTACTCATATTCATAAGAATCAATTCTAAAATAACTTGCATAATTGAATTACAAAATAATAAATAAAAGCTATAAAAATCAATATTTACTTCACTGAGTAGTAATCCACAGGTTTTTCTTCACTTCAATGGCTTCCTCCTTTCAAGTTGTGTTTTTGGGTCTATTTATATGTTTGGGATAAACCCTAAACATGTAGGAGACTTCTATTCCAACCGGGAAACACTTAAAACTCTTTAAAACTCGGATTTGACTGGATCAGGGGCCAGGCTTTATGGCCCTAACGCCTGGATAAAGCCAGGCCAGGCCATATGGCCCTAACGCCTGAATAAAGCCAGGCCAGGCCTGGTGTTTTGGCTCTAACGCCTGGATAAAGCCAGGCTAGGCCAGGCTAGGCCTTATGGCCCTAACGCCTGGATAAAGCTAGGCCAGGCCTGGCGTATTGGCTCTAACGCCTGGATAAAGCCAGGCTAGGCCTGGCCTTAAGGCTCAAACGCCCGGCTATAGCCCGGTGCACTCCTCTTCGCCTCTTGAGCGTATTTTCGACGTTTTTGCATCCATTTAGCTCGGCTTCCATCTCCAATTCACCTACACATGAAATAGACTCCATTATGCACATACAAAGTATATTTTTATCATTAACACACACAAAATGTAAGGCATATAACGTGTTAAACCATGAATTCTATCCACACATCATATGGAACCAGCGGAGTGTAAGGAATTGAAAGAGCAGCTTCAGGAATTCCTAGAAAAGGGGTTTATCCCGCCTAGTGTGTCACCTTGGGGTGCACCGGTGTTGTTTGTGAAGAAGAAGTATGGTTCCATGAGGATGTGTATTGGCTATAGGTAGCTGAACAAGGTTATAGTGAAGAATAAGTATCCTCTACCTCGCATTGATGATTTGTTTTGCCAACTTCAGGGAGCTAGGGTGTTCTCTAAGATTGACTTGAGATCCGGGTACCAATCAGCTAAAGATTCGGGATTGAGATGTTTCCAAGACGGCTTTCAGGACCCGTTATGGCCACTATGAGCTTTTGGTGATGTCGTTTGGGCTGACCAATGCCCCAGCAGCGTTCATGCATTTGATGAACAACATGTTTCAGCCATACTTGGATTCTTTTGTTACTATGTTCATTGATGACATCCTGGTTTATTCTCATAACTAGGAGGATCATGCTCAACATTTGAGAGTTGTATTGCAGAGACTGAGGGAGGAGAAGCTTTATGCGAAGTTCTCCTAGTGTTAGTTTTGGCTTGGCTCAGTAGCTTTCTGGGGGGCACCTGGTGTTCAGCAAGGGTATTCAGATTGATCTGAAGATGATAGAGGCGATGCAGAGTTGGCCCAGACCGTCCTCAACTACAGAGATTAGGAGCTTCCTTGGTTTGGCGGGATATTACCGTCGCTTTGTGGAGGGGTTTTCTTCTATTGCTTCACCCTTGACCAAATTGACTCAGAAGGGTGCTCCGTTCAGGTGGTCAGACGAGTGTAAGGAGAGCTTCCAGAAGCTTAAGATGGCTTTGATCTCAGCTCCAATGTTGGTATTGCCATCAACTTCAGGTTCTTATACCGTGTATTGTGATGCCTCGAGGATAAGCATTGGTTGTGTTTTGATGCAGGAGGGTAGGGTGATTGCCTACGCCTCACGCCAGTTGAAGACTCATGAGAAGAATAACCCAGGGCATAATCTCGAGCTAGCAGCCATTGTTCACGCCTTGAAGATTTGGCATCATTATTTATATGGGGTTCATTGTGAGGTTTTTACTGATTACTGTAGACTGCAACACTTGTTTAAACAGAAGGATTTGAATTTGTGTCAGAGGAGATGGTTGGAGCTTCTTAAGGACTATGATATCACTATTCTATACCATCCGGGGAAGGCCAATGTAGTGGCCGATGCCTTGAGTCGCAGAGCAAAGAATTTGGGGAGTCTAGCATATCTTCCAGCAGCTGAGAGACCATTAGCACTTGATGTTCATGACTTAGCGGGCAAGTTGGTGGATTGGATCTATCGGAGCCCCACCGGGTATTGGTTTGTGTAGCCTCCAGGTCTTTTCTTTATGACCGTATCAAAGAGCGCCAGTATGATGACCCACACTTGCTTGTTCTTCAGGATAGGGTCCGGCGAGGTGATTCCAAGGATGTAGTTATTGGCGATGATGGTGTTATGAGGATACATGGTTGGATATGTGTGCCTAATGTAGATGGGCTTCGGGACTTGATTCTCGAGGAGGCCCACATCTCGCGTTATTCCATCCATCCGGGTGCCGCGAAGATGTATTAGGATCTGAGGCAGCATTATTGGTGGAGGCGGATGAAAAAGGATATTGTTGGATTTGTGGCTCGGTGTCTCAACTGCCAGCAGGTCACATACGAGCACCAGAGACCAGGTGGATTGCATCAGAGTTTGATTATTCCTGAGTGGAAGTGGGAGCGTATCACCATGGACTTTGTAGTGCTCCCACGGACTTCGAAGAGGTTTGATGCTATATGGGTTATTGTTGATCGGCTGACTAAGTCCGCTCACTTCATTCCTGTTGGTACCACTTATTCTTCGGAGCAAATAGCTGAGATTTATATCAGGGAGATTTTTTGACTGCATAGTGTTCCAGTTTCCATCATCTCTGACAGAGGTACTCAGTTTACATCGCAGTTCTGGAGGTCCGTGCAGAGGGAGTTGGGTACTCAGGTTGAGTTGAGCACGGCTTTCACCCTCAGATGAAGGGGTAGTCCGAGTGCACTATTCAGATTCTGGAGGACATGTTGCACGCTTGTGTTATCGACTTTGGGGGTTCATGGGACCAGTTCCTATCACTCGCGGAGTTTGCATATAATAATAGTTATTAGTCGAGCATTCATATGGCTCCATATGAAGCTTTGCATGGGAGGAGGTGTAGATCTCCGGTTGGTTGGTTTGAGCTGGGTGAGTCCAGACTCTTGGGTACGAATTTGATACATGATGCTTTGGATAAGGTGAAGTTTATTTAGTAGCGGCTTCGCACGGCGCAGTCGAGGCAGAAGAGTTATGCAAATCGGAAGGTCTGGGATGTATCTTTCATGGATGGGGAGAAGGTCCTGTTGAAGGTATCACCCATGAAGGGTGTTATGCGGTTCGAGAAGAGGGGTAAGTTGAGTCCCTAGTTCATTCGGTCTTTTGAGGTGCTTCAGAGAGTTGGAGAGATGGCTTATAGACTTGCCTTGCCACCTAGCTTGTCGAGCGTGCATCCGGTATTTCATGTTTTCATGCTTCAGAAGTATATTGGTGACCCGTCTCATGTTTTGGACTTCAGTTCGGTTCAGCTTGATGGTGATATGTCTTATGAGGTAGAGCCTTTAGCCATTTTGGGTCGTCAGGTCAGAAGGTTGAGGTCTAAGGAGATAGCTTTAGTAAAAGTACAGTGGATAGGGAAGCCGATGGAGGAGGCCACCTAGGAGACGGAGCGGGAGATGCAGAGCAAATACCCCCACCTGTTTGAGACTCCAAGTATGTTTCTAGACCCGTTCGTGGATGAACGTTTGTTTAAGAGGGGGAGAATGTAACAACCCGGTCGATCATTCTGAGAGTTTAGCCCTGTTTTTCCCATTTCTGCTTCATTCTTGTTTGGTTGAAATCTTTTGCGTTGCGTTGGGTTGATTGGTTTGGGTTCGGATTGGTTATGGTGAGAAATGAGACACTTAGTCTCTTTGATTGGTGATTTAGTTAGAATCTCAATCGGGAGTTGACTTTTAGGTAAATGATCTCGGAAAGCGGATTTTATGGTTCAGATAGCTTCATTAGGTGATTTGGGACTTGGGAGTGTGTTTGGAACGTGGTTTTGATGTCCGGTGTAGAAATAGGCTTGAAATGGCGAAATTGAGTTTTTGGCGATTTTCGGTCGGCAGTGGAAAACAGGCTATCGGGGTCGGAATGGAATTCCAAAAGTTGGAACAGGTTCGTGTGTCATTTTGGATATGTGTGCAAATTTTTAGGTCAATCAGACGTGTTTTGGGTTGTTTCGGCATCATTGGCGAAATTTAGAAATCTCAAAGTTCATAGGCTTGAATCCGATGTGATTTGGGTGTTTTGGCGTTGTTTTAGGTGTTTCGAAGGCTCGACTAAGTTTGAATGATGTTATGGGATGTGTCGGCATGTTTGGTTGAGGCCTCGAGGGCCTCGAGTGTGTTTCGGGAGGTTAACGGATCAAGTTTTGATGTTGGAAATGTGCAGATTTTTACTGGTGTTCAGTTCTGGTTTTATTCTATGCGATCGGAAGGGTAAGGATGCGATCACATAGGCTTGTCTGAGGTAGCATGTTATTTGTTCTAGGATTGTCTTGACTTCTTGCCTCTTCGACATCCCTACTATGACGTCAGTCTCTTTAGAGCATTAAATGATATGACATAAAAAGCTGCGCAGAGGTCGCCGTCTACACAATTATCGAGAAGCCCATGAACCGTTATTGGTTCGACCCTTCCGCTTCAATGCTTGCCCAAAGGGCCTCTATAAATACTTCAGTCAGTTGTGTTTTCATAATTTTACATCTTCTTCAAACCTTCAAACTTTTACTAAGTGTTTTCCACTCTCATCTTCTATCTGCGTTTGCTTCTTCATCTTCTTTATTTAAAACATAGTTATAACCATGGCAAGAACTTCCAAAATAGTACCTCAAAAGGAAGGATCCGCTTCTTCATCACGCCCATCTAAGGGAAAGTCAAGAAATCCTCCTACCATTGAGCAAGGCATCCCTGGCCCTTTCGACACCATCTCCGATTTCACGATCGGAAAATCCCCTTCTACACCGGGCCGATGCGAGCCAATGTCTCGATATATAAGTTTAGTATCCGATACTGAGAGGGTAAAACTTGACTACCGTTGGGGGGAGGCGGTCCGAGTAGAAATCCCTACATCTGACGAAAGCATAGTCACACATAAGGTTGGCTTTCTCAGCGTATATACATACCCTTTTACCTTAGACCTCGTAGAATCTTATTCTCCATTGATTGACCCGGTGATTCTCGATTTTTGTCATCAATACCGAGTGACACTCGGTCAGATCTATCCTTATTTTTGGAGGATTTTGTATATGATTCGGTACATTACCAACATGGTTGAGGGAATGACTTTCACCCTCGACTATTTGATCAGATTATACAACCCTTGTCTCTTCCGTGGGGGCCTAATTAAGCTGCACCGTCGATCTACCAAGGCGTTCCTTGCCTGCATCGACGAGGATAATGATCGGGGATGGATGAGCTGATTTGTTAGAATCAGAACTTCGGACATCATCCCTACTGATAGAATGCCATTCCCAGAGGAATGAAATATGAAACGTAAGTACCCTTGAATTGGGCATGTTTTGCCATCTCTTTTTGTATTTGACTGATCTTCTTCTAATTGTGTAGCCACCGTTTGGTTTCCCGGCGTGGTCCAGGACCTTCCGGGGTAGGTCAAACTTTTGGACTCTGCTTTCCCATACAACAAATGCATTTAGCGTGATCTGGCTAAGACACGGTGGTAGGCCAAGAACCACTGTATGCACTCGTTGATATTGTTCTCATTATTTATAAGAACTTTTGATGGCGATATTTTTTGATATAACGTGCTTGTGTCGGCCTTGGTGAAGGTGTGTTGATGAGACCACCTCTATCCGGTGAGGAAGAGGCTCTGAAGACCGCCAGGGACAAGAAAAGGAAGAAAGAGGCCTCAGCGGAGTCTCCAAAATCAAAAAAGGGCAAAGTCTTGTAAGCCCAAGACCGATGCCACGTCCTTATCCTCAATGGCCGCTGAGAGCCTACAGGCCGAGGAAGAGAGTGATGATACCTTCCCTTTGGTAAAAAGGGCAAAATAAAGTGCTGATGCTTCGAGAGTTGTTGGGTGATCGTTTGCTGAGTTAGAGGTGGCCGATGCGGACCCACCCTATTTTGAGGAGACCCTCGAGGAGGGTTTAGGTGCAGTCCCTGAGACGCTGGCCGAACATGGAACCGTCCGTGTTGATGAGCTCAGAGGGCTTGCTACTGGATCTTTTCGGGGTTGGGAAGAAGCCTCGATGAAGGTTAATATTGCTGGTGGATTTCACTCGGGCCCGTCGTTTTCTCCAGGGGAGATACGAGATGCCCAAGTCAGGAATGTTCCTGGTTTGGAGATATCTCGTGGAGGGGATGATGCTTTTAGAGACTATTTTGAAGGGGTAGAGGAGGAGACCGATGTTGATGCCCCCGTTGCCCTCGAGGAGGCTGAGAGGCTCCAAAAGCAGGTGATATTCTCGAAATAATATGTTGTTCTTCAACTTTCTACTCTTGCTTTCTAATGTTCTTCCTCTGTGCTGCAGGTCAAGAAGCTGTATGACCAAGCCTTATCCAAGATGCAAGAAAAGTCGACACATCGTGGAGAGGAGCTTGAGAAGCTTATGTCAGAGTCGATCGAGCTGGAGGCCGACTTCATCAAGCAGGTATTCTGTAACCCACAATTTTATTTTTAATTACAATTCTTGGTGTTGATTGACTTATTCTCCGTGATTTTTAGATTAGGAAGAAGCATTCCCTGGTGGAGCAGCTCCGAGAAGATGTTGTGCTGAGGACGCTGAAATCCTCGAGCTGGCTCGACTAAAAGATGCCGCGGCTTCATAGAGGGACGCGCTTCGGGGGAAGCTATCCTCGATTCAAGACCTCCTTCGAGGTGCTCAATAGGAGGCTGCTGCACTATCTGCGGCCAAGTCTGAGGCGGACGAGTTCGTTGCTTCATACAAGAGAGATACTGCTGCCGCGAATGACCGGGCCAGGGAGATATCCGAGAAGGCCGAGCTAAAACTGGCTCGGGCAGTTTCTCATGCTCGCATACGAGCCAGGAAGAAAGCCTTCGAGGAAGTGAGCGGTAAGGGCGTCAACCTCTCTGCCAAGATCGAATAAGCCAGGGCCTTGCAGGAAGAATCGGCAATGCCGACTACGGCAGATGAGGGCTCTGAAAGCGGCTCAAATAGCAGCGAAGGCGAAGAGTAGATTCTCCTACTGTTTTTCCTTTTTCCTTTTCTGTATATGGGACCCTCGGGGGAATTTCTTAGAAACACCCTTGTAAATGCATTTTTTGAAATAAAATATCTTTTTGTTGCGTTTCTCCAAATTTACCCTGCAATGCTTACACAAAAGTTGACTCTCAAGCTTCGATTTTAGCCCTTCGGAACCCGTACTTGCAATAGTAGATCCTCTCGAGATTGGACACCTTCTCGAGGCTAGGTCGGTATGGGAGTTTCGATCCGTCGAACGCTGTGTGACAGTGTCATTTATGTGACATGACCGTGAAGTGACCGAGGTGGCCCCACTGTTACACTTCCTCAAACGTTATGACAACTTTATCAGAATTAAATGGCTTTCAAAGTAGTTGAATAGCCATTGCTTGCTCTATATATATTCTTGCTTCCTCTTCATTCTAAGTCTTGCAACTTTGCAAAACTAGCTTTCCTTGCAACACTCTCTTCCTTTTCTCATCTTGCGAAGATGTTTTCATCTCTTCCTCTTTACCTTTGCTTGAGTAGTTATGGCTGTCGTGCTCGAATCCGTTCACCAAGAAGAGGAAAACCTTATATCTACATCTTTCCCGTCCGGTGGTATACCACCAGCGTACGATGAGTGAACCTTGAGCTGCTTTTCTTTGAAGAAAGACTTTGCACTAGAGAAACCCTTCGATGCCCCGGGACATCGAGAGCATGCGTCGAGGTTCATCCAATCGATAGAAGAAAACCACCTCGAGGCCGTAAGGAGAGACTTCGCCTGGGGAGAAAATGTGATGCTGCAGATACCTTCTCAAGAAGAGAACATCATGACCTATGTTGAGGGATTCTTGACCGTGTATACGTACCCATTCACATTGGGCCCCCTCGACCACCTTATGCTCGAGTTCTACAAGAGGTACATAGCCACCCATGCTCAGATGCATCCCTCTTTTTGGCGGATAGTTATGATGATGAGGTACTTTACCGAAAAAGCTGAGCTCGAGTTTACCCTTAGCCACCTTATTAGACTATATCGACCTCAGCATTGTCGGGGCCTGATTGCGTTACGACGGTGATCCACAAGGCCCTTTATTTCTAGAGACAACGAGGACCGGAATCGAGGATGGATGTGTTGGTTTGTCCGAGTGAGGACCATCGATATTATTCCTGCAGAGTTCCTGCCGTTTCCCGCGAAATGGAACTACAAACTAAGTTATGCTATACCTTAGTTCCTTTTGCTTTGCTTGATTTATAAGAATGTTTCTTTCTTTTTCTCAGCGGTTCCGTGGATTTAGGAAGAGATACCCGATCTTACGAACTGGACTCGGAGGCACACAGCTTCGTTTGACCTATGATGAACCCAAGTGGCGAGATCTGTCGAAGGGCAGATGGGAAGCAAACACGGTATGAGCCATGTGATTTCCCTTTTGAGGAATGTTTCCTATTATGTGTGCTAACTCCGCTATCACAGGTGTTGGTGGATTCTCGGAGATGAGGCCATGCCCCTTCGAGGAGAGGGAAGGGCCGTCGACTTCGGAGCCGAGGGAGGATAATAAGCGGAAAAGGTCCTCGATGGATGAGGACATTCTCACTGAAGTGGGGCCTGCACAGAGATACAGAGGAGACGCCGCCGCTGAAGAGGACTTCTTATGTATTGGTTACTCCGTGGACGTCAGCTCTCCTCGGGAGGATGGTTCTTCATTTATAGCTCGAGCCAGGGGGCCTCCTGAGGTTGTTGATTTTTCTAGGCTTGAGACCTCTAGTTTTGAGGGAGAGGTTCCTCGAGAAGGAAGGAACAAGAGTCCTTTACCGTCGTCTGCTTCTGCCCTCGAAGTCTTCCAGGGACGCTCGGGGCCAAGGTCTGCCCGAACCAAATGGGTTATCGAGTGGTCATGCCCCTACCGAGAGCGGTTCAATTGGGGCCGATGGGGCCAGGCCAGTAGACGGACGCTCAACTTTTGAGGAGGCTCAACGGCTCTGTTCCGAGGTGAGTTTTGATCGGCCTTGTTGGCTTTAAGCTATGAATATTCTTTCTTTGAATTGAAGCTTCTTTTCCGTAGGTTTTTGACAAGCTCAAGTTTGAGCTGCTTTGTTGTGAAACTAGGTTGCGGGAAACTTTGGGCAAGGAAAAATCTCTCAAGCTTCTTTGCAATAAGAAGACAAAAGAGTTGATACATCTTTGGACAGAGATGCATCGGAGTCGAAATATGAAGGCAATCTCGAGCATCAGGTAACCCTTATCCTGAAGGAGTGCATGCTCCCTTTTCTGCTTTTGGGAACTAATGTTTCGGTGCTTCAGCTGCAGAGAAAAATGGAAACGCTAGAACGCCTTTGGGGAGAGGTCGGGCAAGTGAATTCTTAATGCCATGCGTTAAATGAGAAAATAGGCATTCATGTTGTGGCCCAAAGGAATGCCTTGGCCAAGGATTCTGCCCTCGAGGTACAACCTTGCAATGCTCGAGAAAGTAGCTTAATTCAGACGAGCATAATTGACAAGCTCGAGACTGATCTTTTGAATATAAAGGTCGAGGTCGTGGACGCCCATGCGGAAGCTGAAGAAGTTCGAGCGAAGGTCGATAAGAAAGTGGTCGTTTATTTGAAAGATGCTGTCGATGCTCAGGCTGAGCTGAGAAAAGATTTTGACAGAGAGAAGAGGGGCAATGAGTATGCCCGATATAGGTCTCGGAGGGAGACTCTCGAAGAGATTCACGCTAGGGGCTTTGATCTCTCGAAAGATATCTCGAAAGATATAAAGCAGGCCAAGGAGGATGAGATCGACGCCGAGTTTTTTCTTTCTTCCGGTGCCGATGCTAGTATTTGAAGGCTTCCGAGGGAGTTGGTCCCTAGAGCAGACTAGTTTTTCTTCTTCGTTGTTCACATAAGACTCTTGTGGGAGCGTTGTAAATATGTATTTGTAATACACATTTATATATGAAAGATTCTTTGGTTTCTCTAATTTTCTTGTCGATAATTAGCCCGATGAGTTGGACTTTGAGATGAAACCCTTGGGGTTATAAATTGGCCCTGGGGCGTTTTAGGCTGCGACTTGGGCTTTTACGCGTTTGGCCCTAAGGCGCTTTAGTTAACCATTTCGGGCTCAGTCTTCGAGTCGGGTTTCGACTCGAGCTCATCGACCCTTAGGTTTTTAAATTGGCCCTGAGGCGCTTTGAGTCGGTACGACCTGTAGCTGGCGACTTGAACTCTTACGCGTTAGGTCGGTACGACCTTCAGTGTAACTGGTGACTTGCGCTCTTACACATTTGGCCTTGAGGCGCTTTAGTTAATGGTTTAGGGCTCAGTCTCCGAGTCGGGTTTCGACTCGAGCTCATCGGCCCTGAGGCATTTTGGGTTGGTACGACCTGTAGCTGGAAACTTGGGCTCTTACGCGTTAGGTCGATACGAACTTCGATGTAGCTGGTGACTTGGGATTTTACGCATTTGGCCCTGAGGCGCTTTAGTTAACCGTTTTGGGCTCAGTCTCCAAGTCGGGTTTCAACTCGAGCTCATCGGCCCTTAGGTTTTTAAGATCGACCTTGAGGTGCTTTGGCTCGGTACGACCTGTAGCTGGTGACTTGGGATCTAATGCGTTAGGTCGGTACGACCTTCAGTGTAGTTGGAGACTTAGGCTCTTACGCATTTGGCCTTGAGGCGCTTTAGTTAACCGTTTCAGGCTTAGTCTTTGAGTCGGGTTTTGACTCGAGCTTATCAGCCCTTAGGTTTTTAAGATTGGCCCTGAGGCGCTTTGGGTCAGTACAACCTGTAGCTGGCGACTTGGGCTCTTAAGTGTTAGGTCGGTACGACCTTCGGTGTAGCTGGTGACTTGGCTCTTACGCATTGTGTCAGTACGACCTTTAATTAGCTGGCAACTTGGGCTCTTACGCTTTAGGTCGGTACGACCTTTAATGTAGTTAGAGACTTGGGCTCGTACGCTTTAGGTAGGTACAACCTTTAATCGATTCTTTTCAATGTTTTTTCGAAGTAATTAGAGACTTGTGATTTTATGGCAACAGTCGGACGTCTCTGAGTCGCGTTAGTTTGGCTGGAGCCTTATGACAGTGGTCATTGTATTTGGCCATAGCCTTTTAGTCTCCGAGTGAGATAGTCTCGGCGTCTATATCGAGGGTATGCCTTTTTAGGGGTCTTACAAGTTCGATATATAGCCTTGACTTTGATATTGGGATTATGCTTTTTTTAAGGTCTTACAACTTTGTACATGCCTTGCTTGAGGTCTTACAGTTTTGATGTTGATGAAGGGCTTACGATTTTGAAGTTGCCAGCCCTGAGGTCTTACGGCTATGAGTCGACTGTCGAGGACAGTTCCTGAGTCAGAGTTGATATTGCCTCATGGAGGGCTTATGTCGTTGATATTGCCTCGTGGAGGGCTTTATGAGTTCGAAGTTTCCGGCCCTGAGGTCTTACGGCTTCGAGTTAGATAGCTTGATGAGCCGACAGTCGAGGAAAGTCCCTGAGTCGGAGTTGATATTGCCTCATGGAGGGCTTATATTTTTGATATTGCCTCATGGAGGGCTTATGATCTCGAAGTTGCCGGCCCTGAGGTCTTCTGGCTTCGGGTTTTTGATGACTGGATGGGGTGATTGTCGAGGACAGTTCCCGAGTGGTTGGTAAATTTCTGGCCCTGGGGCCATTTCTTGTGAAAATAGCAAACTTCTTTGACGCGCGAAGTGTTTTGATGATAAAATATTCTTCTCCGATTACTTGGTACAAGTATATATGTTTTCATCATCGAGGGTTCGATTATTCTATGCGGACATGTTTCATTCGGCCGTTTGGTCTGATACATCATTCTCCTGTCGAGACCCTCTTTGGCATATTTTAGTGATCTCCCGGGGGGATGCCCCTCAGTATTTGAGGTTGATCGAATAGAAGCCTTGAATACTTGGTGAGTTCTCCTCAGATAGCATATGAGTGTTTCCTCGTTAAAAACCTCGTTGGTAAAATCCATTTGGGATAAAATCTGACGTGAGGGAAAAAGAGCGCAACGCATGCTTTGAAACCTAAGGCCTTCGAGTTGGAGGGTGCTTCGATTCCTTTCAATCGAAAACCTGTACATAAGTTAGTGTAAAGTGTGAAAGAAAGAGGGAGAGGATTGTACCTTAGCTGTGGTGGCGTTAAAGCCTCGATATGCTTTGGTTATCTATTATGAGGATGTGACATAGTCCTTTATTCGTTCATACGAGGATGTAGTTTGTGATTGTTACTCGGTTGTTTACCTGTTTTTTGGCTCCTTCGACGTAGAAGGTGTCGGCGCCACATCGTGCACCGCGAACATTTCTTTTGCGGCGTGCTGCTCTCCGCATACTGTTGTTACTCCATCCTTCGTAGGAAACTTCATCATTTGATGAAGGGTTGACGACACCTCCCTCATACTGTGAATCCACGACCTTCCAAGCAATGCATCGTATCTCATGTCACCTTCGATGACATGAAACTTGGTATCTTGAATTGTACTGGCCACCTTGACTAGGAGGATGATTTCCCCTTTCGTTGTCTTGCTCGCCATGTTGAATCCATTGAGGACTCGAGAGGCGGGCACGAAACCCAGGTTGCTCTACCACCCTTGACCAAATTATGTTGGTCGAGCTACCTGGATCCACGAGCACACGTTTAATTTGAAATTTATTCAAAAGAAAAGAAATTACCAGTGCGTCATTACGAGGTTGAGACAAGGTCTCGATGTCCTCTTCGCTGAATGAAAGAGCGTCTTCCAGTATGTGGCTCCAAGTTCTCTTTTCCCTAGTGATGTATACTTTTGTGTGCTTAAAAATGGGTCCCTGAGGGACGTCGACTCCACCAATAATCACGTGAATGACGTGTTGTGGTTCTTCTGTTTAATTTTTCCTGATTTGCCTCTCTTTCCCAAAATTGGTTTTTAGCTCGGTCGCTGAGGAACTCTCGAAGGTACCCTTTGCTAATCAGTCAGGCCACCTCTTCTCGAAGTTGTCTGCAATCCTCGGTCCTATGACCGTGGGTATCGTGATATTCTCATATCAAGTTGGGGTTCCTCTGCGAAGGATCTGATAGCACGGGTCTTGGCCACCTGGTATCCCTGATCCTACTTATGACTGATACAATGTCTGAAACCTCAATGTTGAATTTATACTCAGATAGCTGGGGTGCCTATACCGGCCCTGTGTGCCTGTCGAACCCTGCTTTGTTCACGAGTCCCCGAGGATTTTGTCCTCGGTCTATCCTTTGGTCATTTCGAGTTATGTTATGTCTCGGGATATTTCTTCGATTTTCTACGTACGGTTGATACCTTTCTTTGTTTGGCCTTGGCTCTTTTTCTGGAAGCCTTAATTCCTTTGCTAAGACTCTTCTAGGATACACCTACTCCAAGGGGGCCTCCAATTGGTCATCCTCGACTCTGATATTTGACTGATACCTATTCTTTACATCCGCCCAAACCACGGTGGGATACTCGATTAAGTTTTTCTTCAACTGCTTTGAAGCTATCAAGCTTCGCTCATTCAAGCCTTGAGCGAAAGCTTGTACTGCCCAGTCATCGGAGACCAGTGGTAATTCTATTCGTTCCAGTTGGAGGCGGGATACGAACTCCCTCAACATCTCATTCTCTCTTTGTTTGATTTTGAAGACATCAGTTTTCCTTGTAGTGACCTTGATGGCACCAACATGTGCCTTCACAAAGGAGTCCGCCATCATGGCAAATGAATCTATCGAGTTCGGGGGCAGGTTATCATACCATATCATGACCCCTTTGGATAGTGTTTCTCCAAATTTTTTCAATAGGACGGATTCAATCTCGTCATATCTTAGGTCGTTCCCTTTCACAACACAAGTGTAGGCAATAATGTGCTCATTGGGGTCCGAGGTTCCGTTGTACTTCGGGATATCGGGCATTCTGAATTTCTTCGGGATGGGCTTCGGGGCTGCGCTTGATGGGAATGGATTTTTCACGAACTTCTTTGAATCTACACCTTTCAGGATCGGGAGTGCGCCCGGGATCTGACCGACCCTCGAATTATAGGTCTCCATTTTTTTGTCATTAGCTTCTATCTTATTTTCGTCTGATTCAATCCTCTTTGCGAGGTCTTCGAGCATCTTCATAATGGCGGGGTCGGCTGCTAACCCATTATTGCTCGACCTTTCTGGTGCCTGTTCGACTCGAGGAGCCGCTTCTGGTAGTGCTGTGCTTGGGGTTCTCTGATGGCTTTGTAGCTGGGAAATAGCCACCTGTTGTGTTTGCAACATCTCAAAAATGTCATGAAGGCTAACTTCCCTTTCCCTTTGAGCAGGGCCCCCCTGCGCTTCACGTTGGTCTCCTTCACGAACTCTCTCGCTTGTATGGGAGCTCACATCGACATGTTGAGCGTTGCATGAGCCTTCATCGACAGGGATTTTTACGGGTGCCCCTTTAAGGTTTTGCGGTTGCACACCGGCACCTGAAGTAGCTGCGCCATTCTCTCCGTGATCCTCAGGACCGTTGTTTTCATGTGCGTTTATTGAGTTAGACATTTTCTGACCTGAAATTGAAGATTTTTGGACATGAAAAAATGTAAAAAATAACTTGCATTTCTAGTAAACCAACACTAAAACAATCACTATTATTTTTATCCCCACGGTGGGCGCCAAACTGTTTACCTTGAAAATGGTAATTACAGTTATATTTGATTATATGGTTCTAAAAATACGTGATCTATTTTAGTACCAGTTGTTTAGGCAATACATGCTAGGTGAGAAGTGAAGAAACGAAATAAGAGCGTAGGGTAACGAGATTATGCAAACCGAGCAACGGAAAGACGGGTCTCGAGGTTGTTCGGGATAGTCCTCGAGGTCGAGCTTAAGAGCTTGACGAGGGGTTGTTGAGAATGATATAACAGTATTGAAGGCCTCAAAGATGGCCTATTTGTGATTAATAACAAGTAATAAATGAAGAACAACTAATGAACACAATAAATGAAAGACAATAAATCAATAAAACAATTGTAGAAAATATTTTTGTTGGAGAGCAGATAATGTTCTTATTCTTGTATTGAATGTTATGTGTCTTACAAAGTGACAATGGTCCCCTTTATATATGAGGGGAATCCCAACATAGTACATATGCAATTAATGCAAAGAGAGATGACTGGTACAACCATTTAATGCCATGGTAGGGGTTTGTATTATTTTGCGTACTTGGTCAGCTTTAACCACGTGCCTTTTGGGAATTTCCCGCCTTTCCACGTTGGTATTCGATTTGCGCTGCCCCGAGGTCGGGGACCTTCGATATCTCCCCCTCGATGCCAAAACTCGAACCTTCGAGCCTTCCGTACGCCGTAATGACCGTAAAATCGGGCTCTCCGATTTTAGCCGAATACAATAGTTTTGGAGCAACAATATCAAAGTTGGGAGATTTCAGTAGTCCTCGAAGATTATCTTCAAAAACGTTTGGAGTTTCATATAAATCATTGATCATTTCTGGTGCAAAAGATATTGTAGTGTCACGCACTTTCGAAGTGTTCGTTGCAATATCCATATTCACCTAAAATTTTATTGTGAGATTCAGAACAACAGGTTCAGGATTTTGCATAAAAGTCGTCCAACACAAAGGTTCTATTAAAGAAAGAACCGGATAGATTTTCTCATCATCTGCTTCATAAAATTCAAGCCCTTGTTCGTCTGTAAGAGGACGAGCATTATTAAAATTAGCCCACTCTGCTGCCTGCATTGAGACAAAACTGGTATGATCAAAATATGGAATTCTGGATCCCATATTAAAGGAACAACGTATAATAAGGAAACTATTAGTTAGTAAACTTTAAATATTTTGATGGTAATGAGAACATGTGATGGGCTAAAATGAGCTAAAAAGGTTTTTATAGGCAACTTGCACCGTTTGCACAACTGAACTAACGTTTGTCCTGAATATAACTGTGATAATATTTTGTGTACACTTTGCCTTTATAAACGGTAGCTTATTCTTTTGTTACCGTCATATTCTGTTGGTGCAATGTTTTATAGTGCTAATTGTAACACAATTCAGTTAATTTGTTAAGATCTTTTTTTTTTGTAAGAAATGTTTTGATTTCCAGCAATCATTTTTTTTTTTTTTTTTTTTTTTTTTTTGTGATTTAGAGAAAGTGACATCTACTACACATTTGAACTTTATATGGATGCATGTTAGAGTAATGTGTGAACATATCCATTTTGTACTCTTTCAATTTCCAAAACTTCTTCTTCTTCTAACATGTATATTCATAATAAGTTCCCAACTCCTCCTTTTGTTTTTATTAGAAAAATACTGATCTTATAGATATAGAAATATTCTAGCTATTATTATTAAATTATATTTAGTAGAAACACAAAAGAAGAAAGTATATTCATAAGTGGGGTCGTTATAATATTAACTACGTAAAACATAAGTAGAAAGGATACTGACAAGTATATTTGACTAACTATGATAAATTTTCTTATAATGGTTTCATATGTAGATTTTCTTGTTGGGTTTTTGGATATACATGTCACGATTCGGAATCCCATCTTCAAGATCGTGATGACGCCTAATATTTCACCTGCTAGGCAAGCCAAAATTAGCTAAATTACTTAACCATTATTAATAATTCATCAAAACGTTAGCAATAATAACGATAAAAGTCTGAAATAGAGTGGTATAATACTGAATAACGTAATCTAAACATATCCCAGAACTTAGAGTCACAAATACATGAGCATATAGAGTGCTATAGATAAAGTCTGAACAAAATACAACTGTTTTGAAGCCAAAATAAATAGTAATGATAGAATGGAAGTGGATTTCAGGGCTGCGGACGCCATGCAACTATACCTCAAGTCTCCACAAGTGGCTGAATTCGAGAAATCTTGATATCCGGTATCTGCACAAGAAGTACATAAATATAGTATGAATACAACCGACCCCATGTACCCTATAAGTGCCGAACCTAACCTCGACAAAGTAATGACGAGGCTATGGTAAGTCACTCCCAAATAACCTGTACGAGATAATAACAACAGAAACAACATGGATAGAAATAAAGCAATAACTCGAATAAACGGAACAAATTTAACTACGAGAGAGCCCAGAATAACAAAGTCTCAAGTCTCATATCACAATACTGAGGATAACTCAACAATCACAAAAAACTATAACATATCCAATCCGTTGCAGTGTGCAACCCGATCCCACCATATCATTATCTGATCATATCGTAATCCTTCCTTATTCCTTCTTTCATTTCAATACCATTTAATTTTGTTGTAGCGTGCAACCTGCTCCCCAAATAGTTTTTAAATCATCGACATAACAATTCAACAACAATATCTGCAAAATACCAACATCAAGGAGGTGAATGTACAAGATAGTAAACAACCACAGAATAGTTGGAGAAACAACATTTTAGAGTGAATCAAACAATATAAGAACAATAAAATCAAGTAAAACATGTGACAATTTAAATATACAATTAAATTAAGTAGAAATAGGTAACAAATAAGCAGAAGTCATGTGAGGAATGAACAAATTAAGGTAAAATAGTAGTTAAATGACAAATAATAAATATCGCACGGAAGTCAAGTAAAACAAGTAACAATTAAAGAATATAACAAGAAATATCATGGAATGATTGAAACATGAAAATAAATACCCAATCCCACATGCTAACTATCATGAAGGCGTATATACACTTGTCACCTTGCATATACGCCGATTCCCCACATTTACATAACAATTAACTCAACAATTCCTAACTCCCTCAAGTCAAGGTTGGACACAACACTTACCTCATTCCACGAACCAATCAATTAATCAATCAATCAATCAACCACAACTTTTCCTTATGAACAAGCCTCCAAACCTACAAAATCTAGCAAATTATCGACCAAAAGGTTCAAGATAAGCTTTAGAAACTACCCATTAATGAAAAAGTCTCAATTTTGATCATTATTGAAAAGTCAACAAAAGTCAACCCCGAGCATGCTTGGTCAAAATCGAGGTATGAACCAAAACCCGATTACCCATTCTCCCCTGAGCCAGGTTATGTTATTTGTTTCTAAATACGATCTCAATTTGAGGTCTAAATCTCAATTTCTATAAAATCCCCAATTTCTACCCAAATTTCTGATGTCAACCATGGAAATCCTAGATTTGATGTTGAAATCTCATGAAAAGTAATGGAGAATTGAAAGAAAGTGGTTAGAGTTGCTTACCAATGATTTTGGGAAGAAAAGTCTCTTGAAAAATCACCTTTAGAGTATTTAGGGTTGAGAAATGATGTAAAATGAGCTAAGTCCCGATTTTTTCATCTTTTACCCAACTGCAGATGTCGCATTGGGATGTCTTGTTCGCAAATACGACCATCACAAATGCAAAGCACATGTTGCAAATGTGAATTGTGCATCAGAAGTCTAGATGTCGTAAATGCGACAAAAATTGATCACAAATGCGAAAATCCTACCTTCATAAATGCGGCCAAATTCTTCGCAATTGCGAAGATGTTTATTTTTTCCGGGCGTCACAAATGGGATTGGGCATATGCTCATAATCAATTTCGAAGATCCATAGGTTGATTTGTGTTGTTTTGCCGAAAGATGGCAATTTTAAGGCTTTGTGTAAGGACCCGTAAAATTCTTAACCAAAAACTCGGGATTTTGTGGTGCCGAGTTAGATTCCTGCGTTATTATAGTAGAAATTTGAACTTTTTGGATTGAACAGTACCCTTCAGACTTAGAAGAAAATGTTTGCAAAAGAGTGCATTTCGTCGGCTCGCATATTAATTATGCGGTCGCATCTTAGGCCGCATAATTGGCCTCAAATTTGGCCAGTTTTCTGATTCACTCTGCGGCCATATCTGCCTTGGAGTTTTGTGAGGGGAGTTCTACGGCGCATTATGCGACTGCAGAATAGGTATGCGAGTCGCTTAATGGTCGCATACCCGGTCAGAAAATTCACTCTCCCTAGACCCTTTCTGCGGTAGCTTTGCGGACCGCATACTCATTCTGTGGTCGCATATGCGACCGCATATCTGTGTCGGGGCACCACATTTTCTTATTTTTAAACCCGAACCTAGACCAATATAAAGCACATCCCCACCATTTTAATCCATTCTCCCGATAATTTAGAGTGAGAAAAGAGAGGGTTCTAGAGAGAAGGTCCCAATTCCATCATATTGATCCTCCATCACCACTGAAAGCTTGGAACTAATCAAATAGGATACCAATTTCTTCACTCTAAGAGGTAAGTTTCTACCATACCAGCTTTTAAATTCCATGATTAGCTAAAATGGGGCATTAGTAACGTAGTCCATGGAAATAAGGATAGGGACCTTGCATGCATGAGGCTCTAAACTATGTGTGGGAAAGTAAAAGCAAAGATAGAAAGAAATGGGGGATGAGACCTTAGGAAACTCATAATTCTAGGTGTAATGCTCAAGTGAGCTGGGACTATGATCCAATTCCTAATTATAATTTGATTGTACTATTTTTTCAAATAGATTGAAGGAGCTAAAGGATTCCGAAAATTGTCGTAGGAATTAGGGATAAGACCCAGTCGAGGTATGTATGGCTAACTATAATCTTCGTAGAATCACCTCGTTGGTGTCCGAATAGGTGGTATGAGTCCCTTACTTGATCATACTTGAATTGATTGTTTTAATGTGTTAAGTCGAAAGATTTCTGTTTCTTAATTGTTCTAGTTGACTACCATGTCACCATGCTACTTGAAAATGTGAATTGTGACCCTACATGCTCCTTCTATTATGTGTGCAATTCATTATATGTTGGTTCTCGTTAATATGAAGGATGATGCTATTGAACGGATAAAAAGGGGAATCATACTCGAATTGTAAAACGTGTCCTAGTGCCAAGAACTATGTGATAAATGGTGGAAATGAAATGTGAACTGAGTAAATAAATGAAATGGTGATGTCCCAAAGTGAGATGGATTAGCCGATCGGGCCGAGATCGAACGCCATGCTGTACACATGGTGGAATTTACATCGGAAATATGAATATAAATTATGATATTGGTGATGTCTCACTTGGGATGGCTTAGCCGGTCGGGCCGAAATTGGACTCCGTGTAAAAAGGACACGGTGGAATTATAAATTGTGGCACTTGGCTTTAAAAGACTATTAATAAAAAGATGGGAGATGAAATAAGAAACTATGTGACCCCTACTTGTGTTTTCTCTATTGCTGTAAATTGTTATTTGACTCCCGTGACTGTCTTCTTACCTGATTTACTGTTATTCTATTTAGATTAGAGTTTGTTCATACATACTAGTACTATTCGATGGTACTAATTCCCCTTTTGCCAGGGGCGCTACATCTTTTAATTGATGTAGGTGGCTCTATAGCTGGTAGCGCTGATAGCAGGTAGTGGTGCCTTCTTCTTCTCCCCACAGCAGTCTCGGTGAGCCCCATTCCTTCCCGAGGTCATGTGTAGAATATGCTGCTCCTCTTTTGTTTACATGTCGTTATATTTTGAGGTATAGTCGCGGCCTTGTCACCGGCAGGATCACGCTTGTATTTTGTATCCGTAGAGGCTCCTTAGACACTTATGTGGGTCATGTATGCTTGGCGGGGTGGTTGTTGAATCAATTTGTAATTTTAACTCTCTCCCACAAGATTATAAATGGTATGCATATTTTGGAAGATTTAATTATGAAAACATGTATATAAGGGGGAATGGATTAGTGTCATGTCCATATGTTCATAAATGACCTCCCTCTAGCTTAACAAATGACGTTGTGATTCCTTTTTGGTTTATGAATGAGTCGGATAGGAAAGACTCAACAGGCTTGTTCGACTGGGTTCACTCGGTTGAGCACTAGTCGCGCTCCCTGAGGATGGGGCGTGACACTTTGAATTTTCACAAGATTGAACATAGGTTGATTTTGTAGCTATTGTGTTTGGATTTCTATTTTCGGACTTGGAATAAGTCTGTTTCATCATTTGGAACTTGTCCGCAAAGTTTGGCATCATACCGAGTTGATTTGATAAGAATCAGACGCGCGGATGTGTTTCTTGAAGTTCTTGAGTTTCATGTTGAATTCTTGTGTTTTGAGGTCCGATTCATGATTTCGGATGTCATTTTGTCAATTTGATCGTGCGAGGAGTTCATGTTATGTTTTTAGACTTGTGCTTATGTTTGGGTTGGAGCCCCGAGGGCTCGGGTGAGTTTCAGACGCGTGTTGGAATGTTTGGAAGAGTTAGAAATTTTCTGGTGTTATTTGATGCCTCAGATTTTGCATTTGCGATATTAGGATTGCAAGTTCAATATTAAGCTTTAGCCTGTTATGTTCGCATTTGCGAACCAAGAGTCCGCATTTGCGAAGGTGGGGCTGGGGCAAGCTGTCTCGCATTTGCGATCAATAAGGTCGCATTTGCGAGGTGTCCATTGTTTGCTTTTATGAACATTATGTCACATTTGTGACTTTAGCAGGGATGTGGGTTCTTCTCTTTTGCGATGGCTTTCTCGCATTTGCGACACCTGCGACTGGACAAAAGCTGAGGGACGAGATTTTTGGTCTCATTTTCATATTTTGGAACCCTAAACTCGGTAGGAGGCGATTTTGAAGAGGGAATTTAATCTAAAATGATAGGGTAAGTGACTTTGTTCAATTTTCAACTATTTTACATGATTATATGTGAGTTTTAACATCAACACTGTGGGAATCAAAGTGAAAATTTGTGAAACCTTGGCCAGTCTTTGAAAAATAAGAATTTGAGTTTTGAGAGTCAATTTGGACTTGGATTTTGAAACTAATCACATATATGAACTCGCGGGGTCATGGGTAGTCAGAATCTACATTGGACCCAGGTTTTGACCGGGCAAGTCCCGGGTTGACTTTTGAGCAATTGTGTAAAGATCATAGTTTTAATTATTGGAATTGATTTCTCTTACATTATTTGATGTTATTAAGTCAAGTTTTGTTAGATTTGTGCTGAGCGGAGGTGAAGTATCTTGCCTAACGTTGTGTGGGGAACTACCTCGTAGGGATTTGTTGGTTTGTACTATTTGAACTACGTGAAAGACGTGTACACGAGGTGACGAGTGTGTACACGACTTATATGTGGAAATTTGACCATCTAAGACTCTTAGGTTCTTATGTCCATTAAAAATGAAGTTGTCTTATCATGTTAAATCCTCCATTCGCTAAATTCACCCCTATGTGTCTTATTTGAAGTTTATTGATTCATGTTCTACCCTTGTTTCCAAATAAATTCTTATGTGCCTTAATTGAAGTTGTTGGCTCTTTTATTGCCATAATATCTCTTCCGTAATTGCTTAACCTTAATTGAAGTTATGTTATCTCTTCTGTAATTTGATTAACCTTATAAAGTTATTGTTATCTTTTTCGTAACTTCTTAACCTTAATTGGAGTTATTGTTATCCCCTCCATTGTTGACTTATCCTTAATTGGAATGATTGTTACATGATATCTCTCTTATCGTCGAGTTGTACTTATTTGGAAATATTATTACATGTTATCCCTTCAATTGTTGAGTTACTCTTATTGAATATCGTTGTTACACATTATCCCTCCAATTGTTGAGTTATTCTTGTTTGAAACCATTATTACTTGCTATGTCTTTCATTGTGAGCTCTTTTTTCCATTTCTTGGTGCTTGTCTAATTCTTGTGTTGATTTACTTACCATACTCTCATTTTATTGTTGTACTTAGTGTTGTTGAGTTGAGGACTATATGCGATTATGGTATTGGAATTTATTTTGAGGAAATGTGTGGCATATAGGCACATGTGGTGCAAGTCATTATATTGTGTTGTTATGTTTTTGGCACACGTGATATTGTTGAGAGGATTGTTGGGGTGTTCGCACGTTAGTTGTCCGTGTTATTGTTATCATTGATATTTTCACATGCGGCATGACACGACGAGATATATATGTATGTGGGTTTCTGCATATGGTAAGACAAGGAGGGATATTATTATGCGCGTGCCCCGAGACAAGGCAGACATTTACTTTATTGTTGCACTTACGTGGTGAGACAAGGGGGGCTATGTCAGGAATGATTTGTGATGGCCTAGGGGCATTGTTATTGATGTTAATTGTGTAGTGGCGTGCCTACCTAGTGTGAGTTATGTATTTTACATTTTGATGTGTTGTTTCCTATGTGCCATTCATTGTCTCTACTCTTACTTGTTAACTCGAGTTGTAATAGAACACTTGCACAAGCATACACGTAATTAATCACTTATATCGGTTTAAGAAGATGAATCCTGATGTTTTTTGATCATTTATATGTATCCTCGTTTACTTGCCCTCTGTGTGAGAGTTTTTACTATTGGCACGTGCGTTGTCTATGCGGTTGTGACTTATGGTTAGTGTTGGAGTGTGAGTTGTCCGTGCGGTTATGAGTCATTGAATTGTCCGTGAGGATATGAGATTTTGTCACTCCCTTAGCATGTGAGTTGTCCGTGCAGATATGAGGTGCTAATGGTATTGGCACGTGGTTTTCCGTGCAGATAAGAGGTGCTAATGGTATTGTCACGTGGTTGTCCGTGCAACATATGAGTTGTTCGTGCGATTGTGAATTGTAATGTGGGCACAAGATGCCAAGTGATTAGGGTTCGTGAATTGAGACCGGAGAATTGTGATTATGAGGTGTGGTACCTCGGGGAAATTCTTGAATAGATATTGTGTGAAAGCAATGGTTCTTATTGAGTTGTTACTTATTTTTCCTTTTTTGGTTTCGCCAGACTTAAAATGTATTCACCTTACCCTACGATGTCATTAGCGGTTTGTTCCTTGTTGATAAGTATTGCTTCTAATTTTCTGTTTCATGTATTATTGTCATTTACCATGCTTAGCTTTATATTGGTATTGTTCCTTGTTAGTTTCACATTTATACTTGTACAGGCTGTTATGTCTAGTAGGTGTCTTGATTGTTCCTTGTTACTACTCCACCGAGGTTAGTCTTGATACTTACTGGGTACTGCTATGGTGTATTTATGCTACACTTTTTGCACATTTTTGTGCAGATCCAGGTGCTTCGAAGTTTGTTGATCATTAGCTAGTTGACCGCGCGTTGCTGTGGAGACTCAAGGTATACCTGCCATCGTGTTCGTAGGCCACATAGTCACTTTCTGAAGTTTATTTTATATGATTTATTTCTATTCTGGAACAGTTGTACTTAGAAATTCACTAGTGAGCTCACTAGAGCTTATGACTTGTACTACCGGTTTTGGGATACTGAATCACGTCGGGATGGTTGGCTTATTATAGAAATTTCTATTTCATGCTTAATAGTTGTTTCTAGTTAAATTCTATTATTAATCCAGTAAGTGTTAGACTTACCTAGTCTTAGAGATCAGGTGCCATCACGATAACTTACAGAGGGAAATTGGGGCCGTGACAACCATGAGCCCTCCAATCTGCGTAACTCGTCTGCCTAGACTGGCTGTATGAAGCCGATCCTGAAGCAACTTGACTTTCTCAAAGGCATCCCGAAACAAATTAGTACCCAACAACCTAGCCTCTCCCGGATCAAACCAACCAACTGGAGAACGAGAACCTCCCATATAAGGTCTCATAAGGAGTCATCTGAATACTCAATTGGTAACTGTTGTTGTTGGCAAACTCAGCAAGCGGTAGAAACTGATCCCATGAACCCCCGAAATCCATAACACATGCATGTAGCATATCCTTCAAGATATGAATGGTGTGCTCGGACTGCCGGTTCGTCTGGGGGTGAAATGCTGTACTCAACTCAACTCGTGTGCCTAACTCGCGCTGCACGACTCCCTAGAAATGCAATGTGAACTGTGTACATCGGTCGGAGATGATAGACACCAACCCATCATGAAGACGAAAATTCTCACGGATATAGATCAGAGCCAACTGCTCTGAAGAATAGGCAGTCGCCACCGATATGAAATGTGAAGACTTAGTCAACCAATCTACAATAAACCATAGTTTGTCGATCTATTCAAAGTCCGTGGGATCCCAACAACAAAATCCGTGGTAATATTGTTACACCCCATGTTTTCGTACGTGAAAGTACGCCATAAATAAATTGATCAAATCTCGGGAAGGAGATGATACACCCCGTATTTTTGTATGTTAAAGTTTCGTCATAAGTTAATCGACATAAGTTCGGGAAGGAAATTATTTTGAGATTATAGGTATTATGCCATTTCAAACAAGTGATAAGTGAATTCGTGAAGGTGAGAGGGTAAGTGAATCAAAGAAAATAAGTTTCGTCGAAGTTTGGCAATTTGGAATAAAATATGGTCCGAGCTATAATACCTGATATTTATGGACTAGTGTCATACAAGGTAACACATGACCATGATAGTGAGGGGTATAAGGTGTGTTAAAAATGAGTAGTATTTTAAGTAATTTGGGGTAATTATTGATTTTAATGGGAGATTAATTAGAAATTTGTGGTCAATTATTTAAGTAAAATTTTGGATAATCATTATGGGACAAGACTTCCATGTGGGATTCTAGAATTTGTGGCAGCACATTGCCAATAATATCTTACCTAAGGAGGTGTTGTCATTACTTACATCAATATCTCATTTTGGGTGGAAATATTCTATCAAGGATTCCTTTCTTAATTCACAAAGTAAAAAAGTCTTATGACTTTGTGAAAATAAAATTAGCATACGGATGAAACTTCAACAAAAGGCATACACAATATTATGATCAAATTAAAAGGAAAGATTCAGCAAATTATTCAAAATATTAGCAACTTGATTTTGCTACAAAGATCATACGAGACTACATAATGTTATAGCAACGGGATTTTGCGATTCTAAGGGAGTACGGTGCAATCTTTCTCAAGATTATCATACGAGTTTTTCCCTAATCCGGGTATGTTAAGGCTATCCCTTCTTTCTTTTGGCATTGTTCAAATTATACTGAAAAAATGAGAAAATACATAGTTTCTATAAATTACCCTATTCATAGAAATAGTAGGGGTGTCTACATTCTTGATAACCCATGAGAATTATTATTATTTTTTGTTCATGGGTCTCAGAATAATACGCAGTTGAAAAAGTTTATCCGGAAGGAATATTGAGATTATTACGTACTTTTCATGAATTTCATACATGTAAATTGACCCATGACCAGATGGCGTTATATACGCTTATATATGTAAATATATGTATATGGGATATGGGAAACGGGTTACGGTATTATATACGCACCACGACCTGATCAGCTGGTATATGATGATGATGTTGCCCACAGTGGCTGAAATATGATTCAAACGGCGTTATATACACATATATATGTATGTATATATAAATATTATTCAAACGGCGTTATATACGCATATATAAATATGTATATGTATATGGGATATGGGAAAGGTTATGGCGTTACATACGCACCACCACCTGATCAGTTGGTATGCGATGATGATTTTGCCCGCAGTGGCCGATATGATATGATGGGATGCCCTCAGAGGCTGATGATGTTATGAAAGATATACCTATGCAAGACATGACATTCATAGGCATATGCATGATGCTAAAAGTGATTTATGATTTACAAAGTTATTCAGACTTACAGGTTGAGTCATGTACTCTATATTTCTTCCATGTCTCTTATGTACATTATGTGCCTTACATACTCGGTACATTATTCGTACTGACATTCCTTTTGCCTGGGGACGCTGCATTTCATGCTCGCAGGTCCCGATAGACAGGTCTAGAGCCCTCCAAGTAGGTTATCAGCTCAGCGGAAGATGTTGGTGCGCTCCATTTGCTTCGGAGTCGTTTGTTTGGTTAGTATGATTTAGACGGGTATTGTTTGGTATGGCGGGACTCTATCCTAACCTTTATGACATTTGTGTACTCTTAAAGGCTTGTAGACATATGTCATATACGTGAAAGATTGTACGGCCTTGTCGGCCTATGTTTTGAGTTTGTAAATGATTATGTTGGCCTATTAGGCATGTATGTCACATGTATATGATAATGTAATAAGAAAGATACATTACGTTGGTAGTCGGTCGAGTAAGGTATCGGGTGCCCATCACGGCCCATCGGTTTGGGTCGTGACAAAAGTGGTATCAGAGCAGTTCTGTCCTAGGGAGTCTACAAGTCGTGTCTAGTAGAGTCTTGTTTATAGGTGTGTCATGCACCACACTTATAAGCAGGAGGCAGGGCATTGAGGATTGTCACTATTTCTTCTTACTCTTGATCGTGTGGTAGAGCTCAGTTGTAAGAACTCAATTTCCTAAAATCTATCTTATTCATAATATGAAAAGGCCTATATCCAGAAAGACAGTTGGTAAGAGATAAAGCTGTGGAAGAGTTTAGTCAGAGGAACTCGATTTCTGCATCATGCCTATGATGGATAATTATGAGGTATCCAGTAGATCATGCATGTACTAAGGTGTGTAAGTTTATTGATAAAGATCCCTAAGGAAAAAAAGTCTATCCACTCGTACGGTAAAAAGGAATAAGAGAATCAGAAGGTAGACACAAGTTTCAGCAAGTAAAAGAAGCAAGGCGAAAAAGGATACGAGGTACCCAGTTAATGAATGTTAACAATATTTACAACTCAGGTAGAGGAATATAAGTCTTTTGAGTTACCTTCAACAGTAGCAGAGGTATGTATAATTGACCACACCGATCTCAGTTATGCCCTATAGGAGATAATATATATGGTTTACGAGAAGGACGGGGTATCAGAATCCGACTGGGGTTAGAGTAGCCTAAAATGGTGGATGGATTGTTTGTAGTAGTTGATGTTTCCGAAGGATATTGCAAAAGTGCTAAGACTCTCCTTGTGAGTCATCCAGATGGTGCACTCTAAAATAATACAACTAGATATGAGTACTACAAAGATAGGCACTGGAAGCCTTGAAAAGATAAATATTACCTAAGTGTGGCTCCCGTCCCTAGTAGAGCGAGAACGTTAAGCAATCCGAAGAGCCAGTGAATGGAGAAAGGGGAGCTAAAAGAAAAAGAATGTCTTGTTGAAGTTTTCAAAATAAAGTGATAGACATAAATGTTAGCACGGAAATAAGAATAAAGTTAATGAAGCATTATGAGTAAGATGTCAACATGGATGACATCGGTAGAAAAAAAATGAAAATGTTATAGAGTCTATAGTTATGTGAAGGAAAAAGAAGAGAGGTGATAGGCCTTGAAAACAACAAAGAAGTATAAGCCATAAAGTCATATATTCAATCCGAGAAATAAGTTTGTGACTCTAACGTGATTACCAAAAGGAAAAATTAGACCCCTGAGTAATAGAATTTTGTATGGGCTGGTGAAAAAGATAAACTAAACATGAATTAGGGACTGAGTAATTTGATAATAGTCGGAAAAATGAGAATTTTAGGGATTGCGTTCCGCCGATAATAGAATGGACAACAGAAGAAAATTCATGAGGAATTCAGAGAATGGTCATTCAGGAAGACGCTTATCTAAAGCAAGCAATGTGAGCTAAGTTAAGCTTAAGGGACTGTAGGTGCCAGTTACACTAGGTGTTTCCCTCGTGAGTAAGGACATTTGTTATCTTTGGTAGAGAAAGGTTACTGCAGGGAGAGTAAGAGTCATCGATGATGTGAAAGGACGCCAAAGATGAAGAGGTAAAATATCTATATGTAGATTATCGTAGCTCCAACTCTTAGTACTCCCCTAAAGGGGGGAATATAGAGTGATGTGGAATTAAGTCAGAATTAAATGGTTCTAGTAATTATGGAATGGTAAAGGAAGAATTTGATAAATAAATGAAAAAGGGACGAGATTTCTCTTATTCAAAGCCTGCAGATATGCTACAATCCAGAACATTGTGCAAGCACCACGTCAAGGAGAGGAAGTAAAGGTTCCTGCCCGAGCTATTATTAATAAATAAGGAGCCAGTGCGATACATAAGTTAAGACGAAGGAAATAACGTAAGAAAGATTACGAGGAATATTGATATGAGAATGGGCCAATGAGTAGTTAGTAATTGGTCAGGAAGATCCCAGTTATGGCTAAACAAGAGGGTACAGACGAGTCATCAGATCGTGTAAGATAAACATAGTAGAACCCAATATAATAAATTCAGCCTCACAGTAATATCATTATAATACTCAAAGAAATATATATATATTCAAATAGGAGTTGGGTAGTTAAAGGTACCGTATAAGTATTATGGGAATGAAAGAGAGTGCCACTGGAAAGACAGTCAAAATATTAGTTTAGAGGCAACCCTACAAGCAGAAGGGCGTGGAGATAAGTAAATACGAATAATTATAGGCAAGGAAGGACATCAAAAGGTTCCGTAATAAGCTCACAACTTTACAAGAGTAAGAGGATCCTCCCTAAGTACTACAATGAAACACTAGCTGAGGAAGTAACAAAGAAGGCTTCAACCTAAGCTCAGTAACCTAAGGAGGAAATGGTCTTATAAAAACTGTCTCACAACAACATTTTATGCACTCAATAGGAAAATGGCACCTACCATGGCTAATGAACGGGAAGTAAAAATCAAAAGTGATATTCAAGGTCATATGAGTTGTATAGAATTCCAATATCTGTAGGAACTAAGTAAGTTATGTATGCATACAACAAGGGGACAAAAAGACCAGGAAGAGTAATAGCTTACGTTTAAAGAAAGCTGAGAAGGAACGAAAGGAAATATTGGATCAATGATCCAGAGTTAGTTACGTTATGAACGCACTTAAAATTTTGCATATATGTTGATAATCATACAGCCGTAGAAGACTTCGGTATAAGTTAAAAGAAAGAATTGAGTCCAAGTCTTAGACAAATAATTGAATTGTTAGAAGATTGTATCATGGATATCTCATAGCATGCATAAAAGGCTAAAGTAATAACTAACACCATGAGCTGCAAATCGAAAAATAGCTTAAGCCTATATTAAGGCTGATCAGAAGGAAGAGGAAACTAAAGAGATACCGAGTAAATCAGGAGTCTGATTATTGGACCCAGACAATTATAGAAATCGTGATTGAGAACATTGCAGGATCACTTTTAAATGTCAAAGGTGCAAGAGAGATAGTATAATAGCCATATTCTACAACGGCTTTACAAGGAAGCCGGTTAGAAAAGTACCAGCCTCATAAGAAGTTAGTACGAAGCTCCCATCGGATTGTGTATACACTAGAGATGCAAGTATTATAATAAAGCTTCAAGTTATGAATATGAATTATACCTATGTGGGAAGAAGGTCATGAAAGAGATAGAAGATGTGATACGAGATTTTGAGGTAAGTAATGTAAAAGTTAACAATGTACGAGATAAACAGATACAAAAGGTTGGGAATAGTCCATACTTCGGATTGAAGGCTAGAAGTGATGGGATTTAGTATCAGTAGCGGTGTCATTAGTGTCATGTCATCCAGCCTATGGTTTCTAGGTATCAAGAAGCTTGATTAAGAGAGTAAAGAAGAGTTAGAAACAATGTGATGTCTTGATTGATGTTTCAGAATGACATAAGGAAATCTATGATGCAAGAAAGATTGAAAGGTTGCGAGTAATATAAATAGATATGTGCAAGTCGCAAGATATTGTATGGTGAAGCGACAAGGTTCTAAAAGACAGGAGCAAGGATAACAAAAGGAAAGTGAGAAGGTGACGAGATTGAATAAGTCCTAAAGATTAAGCCCATGAAAATAGGAGAGTTAATGGTTTCTCTAAGTTATAGCAAGTTCTGTATAGCCTGAATGAACTCAAATGACTCTAAAACTAGTAGCATTTAGAAGAGATAAAATGCTGCCCTGGTAGTAGAATAAGGGTATAATTGTGATAGATAAAGGATGATGTTTGGGCCTTCATTTGAATAATGATTTGAAGAAGAAAATAAAGTGATTTCATGAATTGTACAGGATTAAATACCCATGTACGATGAATTACATGTGAAATATGATTAGGAAAGCATGGTATCGCCCCAGGTGGATCAGTCTAACAATTTCAGATGTTCCCTGATGAGACGTGAGCCCTAGAGATTACATAAGAAGTTTCAAGTTATCTGTTGTAAATTGTAGATCAATATTGAGGTGAATCAGCAATGGATGGATAAGAGTTACAAAGTATGAGATGAGAGTAGGTTGTCCTTCTTAAGGTGAACAATAATGAGGAATCATTAAAGGACTTAGACTTATACATATATGATAAGCAACAAAAGAGTAACCGGGAGTTTGGTAGCAAGCCTCAGTAACGAGAAATCAAAGTAAGAGTTATGGTATAGTATGACCTACCTGGATGCAGTAAAGTCATGCGGATGAATAACCAGGTCCATAAAATAAGATATAACAATATTTGTAAGTTCGACAAAGTATCGTGCTAAGAACTTCATTATAGATTCCCAAAGGGACATCTTATTAAGCTCTGTATATGTTTACAAAGTGAGGCTTAGAGATTGACTAAAAGCTGGAGGAAAAAGGATATAAGGGTCGCATATGCGCAATTACACGGTCAGAGTAGTACATGCTACATGGTTGAAGGTAGCAGCAGTTACGAGATTGAAAAGATTCCGACCACAAGTCGTGGTATGAGAAAGAGGCCTAAAGGGGGGATTCCCTGGCCTTTGAAATTATTCACAGAACAATTGTCTAGATGGAAAGGGGAGTACTAAAGTATTCGGAAGACATAGGTTATGAAAATGATAAGTGTATCAGTCAACATTCAATGAGGAATGTTCCAAAGGGGGGAATGATGTTACACCCCATGTTTTCATACGTGAAAAAACGCCATAAATAATTTATGAAATCTCAGGAAGGAGATGGTACATCCCGTATTTTCGTATATTAAAGTTTCGTCATAAGTTAATCGACATAAGTTCAGGAAGGAAATTATTTTGAGATTATAGGTATTATTCTATTCCAAACAAGTGATAAGTAAATTCGTGGAGGTGAGAGGGTAAGTGAATCAAAGAAAATAAGTTTCATCGAAGTTTGGCAATTTGGGATAAAATATGGTCCGAGTTATAATACCCGATATTTATGGACTAGTGTCATACAAGGTAACACATGACCAAGATAGTGAGGGGTATAAGGTGTGTTAAAAATGAGTAGTATTTTAAGTAATTTGAGATAATTCATAATTATATGGATTATCGGGTAATTGTTGATTTTAGTGGGAGATTAATTAGAAATTTATGGTTAATTATTTAAGTACAATTTTGGATAATCATTATGGGACAAGACTCCCACTGGGATTCTAGAATTTGTGGAAGCACATTGCCAACAATATCTTACCTAAGGAGGTGGTGTCATTACTTACATCAATATCTCATTTTGGGTGAAAAAATGCTATCAAGGATTCCTTTCTTAATTCACAAAGTAAGAAAGTCTTATGACTTTGTGAAAATAAAACTAGCATACGAATGAAACTTCAACAAAAGGCATACACAATATTATAATCAAATTAAAAGGAAAGATTCAACAACTTATTCAAAATATTAGCAACGTGATTTTGTTACAAAGATCATACGAGACTACATAATGTTATAGCAACGGAATTTTGCGATTCTAAGGGAGTACGGTGCAATCTTTCTCAAGATTATCATACGAATTTTTCCCTAATCCGGGTATGTTAAGGCTATCCCTTCTTTCTTTTAGCATGGTCCAAATTATACTGAAGAAATGAGAAAATACACAGTTTCCATAAATTACCCTATTCATAGAAATAGTAGGGGTGTCTACATTCTTGATTCCCCATGAGAATTATTATTATTTTCTGTTCATGGGTCTCAGAATAATACGCAGTTGAAAAAGTTTATCCGGAAGGAATATTGAGATTATTACGTACTTTTCATGCATTTCATACATGTGCATTGACCCATGACCAGATGGCGTTATATACACGTATATATGTAAATATATGTATATGAGATATGGGAAAAGGGTTACGGCGTTATATACGCACCACTACCTGATCAGCTGGTATATGATGATGATGTTGCCCACAATGGCTGAAATATGATTCAAACGGTGTTATATACGCGTATATATGTATGTATATATAAATATTATTCAAACGGCGTTATATATGCGTATATAAATATGTATATGTATATGGGATATGGGATATGAGAAAGGTTATGGCGTCACATACGCACCACCACCTTATCAGTTGGTATACGATGATGATTTTGCCCACAGTGGTCGATATGATATGATATGATGTTATGAAACATATACCTATGCACGACATGACATTCATACGCATATGCATGATGCTAAAAGTGATTTATGATTTACAAAGTTATTCAGACTTACAGGTTGAGTCATGTACTCTATATTTCTTCTATGTCTCTTATGTACATTATGTGCCTTTCATACTCGGTAAATTATTCGTACTGACGTCCCTTTTGCCTGGGGACACTGTGTTTCATGCCCGCAGATCCCGATAGACAGGTCGAGAGCCCTCCAAGTAGGCTATCAGCTCAGTGGAAGATGTTGGTGTGCTCAATTTACTTCGGAGTCGCTTGTTTGGTTAGTATGATTTAGACGGGTATTGTTTGGTATGGCGGGACTCTATCCCGACCTTTATGACATTTATGTACTCTTAGAGGCTTGTATACATATGTCGTATACGTGAAAGATTGTACGGCCTTGTCGGCCTATGTTTTCAGTATGTAAATGATTCTGTTGGCCTATTAGGCCCGTATGTCACGTGTATATGATAATGTAATAAGAAAGATATGTTACGTTGATACTTGGTCGAGTAAGGTATCGGGTGCCCGTCGCGGCCCATAGGTTTGGGTCGTGACAAATACACTCTCACTTCCACTCGGCAATATCAAGTCTCTCAAGCAAGCTGGCCGGCCTCTGATGCTCGTACTTCACCCGCTAGCAAGTCAAACACTGAGCCACATACTCTACAATATTTTTCTTCATTCTTCTCCACCAATAGTGCTGCCTCAAATCCTTATACATATTGATGACACCGAGATGAATGGTATACTGTGATTTGTGGGATTCCTCAAGAATCAACCCACGTAGCCCATCCACATTGGGCACACAAATACGACCCTGCATCCGCAACACCCCCATCATATCCAATAGAAATTGCCTTGGAATCGCCATGCTACACCGTGTCCTTAAGGACAAGCAAATGGGGGTCGTCATACTGACTCTCTCTTATGCACTCATACAAAGAAGACCGAGAAACCATGAAAGTAATAACCCGGATGGGCTCCAAAACATCTAACCTTATGAGCCGATTGGTCAAGTCCTGAACATCCAATGCTAGTGGCCTCTCACCAGCTAGAATATATGAAAGGTTACCCATACTCTCAGCCTCTCTACTCAAGGCATCAACCACCATATCGGCCTTCCCAAGATGGTACAAAATGGTAATATCATAGTATATTAACAACTCTAACCACCCCCACTGCCTCAAATTTAGATGCTTTTGCTTAAACAAATGCCGTAAACTCCGACGATATGTGAACACCTCACATGACACACCGTAGAGATAATGCCTCCAAATACTCAATGCGTGCACAATGACTTCCAACTTTAAATCATGAATGAGGTAGTTCTTCTTATAGGGATTTAGCTGGCTCGAAGCATAAGCAATCACCCTACCCCCTGCATCAAGACACATCCGATGCCAATCTGTGAAGCATCACAATAAACTGCATATAAACCCGATGCTAACAACAAAACTAAAATTGGAGTTGTGGTCAAAGCAGTCTTTAGCTTCTGAAAGCTTAACTCACACTGATCAGACCATCTGAAAAGAGCACCCTTTTGGGTCAACTTGGTTTATGGGGCTGAGATAGATGAAAACCCCTCCACGAACCGACAATAATAACCCACCAAACCCAAGAAGCTCCGAATTTTTGTAGCTGAAGTATGTCTAGGCCAGTTCTGGACTACCTCAATCTTCTTAGGATCCACTTTAATACCCTCGAATGATACAACATGGCCCAAAAAGGCAACCGAATCCAACCAAAACTCACACTTTGAAAACTGACATATAACTAACTATCCCTCAAGGTTTAAAGTACGATCCGAAGATGCTGCTCTTGCTCCTCTCTATTGCGGGAGTAGACCAATATATCATCAATGAATACTCGGTTCATCAAATCCATAAATGATGTTGGGGCATTCGTCAAACTAAATGACATCACTAGGAACTCATACTGACCTTACCGAGTCCGAAAAGCTATATTAGGGACATCCGATGCCCTAATCTTCAGTTGATAGTAGTCTGGTCTCAAATAGTTCTTCGAAAACACTTTGTCACCCTGAAGCTGATTGAATAATTCATCAATTCTCGGCAATGGATACTTGTTATTGATAGTGACCTTGTGAAACTATCTATAATCTATACAGATCCTCATTGAACCATCCTTCTTCTTCATGAACAACACCGGTGCACCCCAAGGCGAGACACTAGGTCTAATGAATCCCTTAGCAAGAAAATTCTGTAACTGCTCCTTCAGTTACTTCAACTCAGCTGAGGCCATGCAATATGGTGGAATAAAAATAGTTTGAGCGCCTAGAGACAAGTCAATACAGAAGTCGATATCTCTGTTGGATGGCATCCCCGAAAAATCTGCAGGAAATACCTGTTGAAACTCGCGAACAAGTGATACTGAACCTATGGAAGGAATCTCTACACTAGGATTGCAGATATAGGCCAAATATACTAGACACCACTTCTCGGCCATGCACCGAGCCTTCATATAAGAAATAACCCTACAGGTAGAATGGACAGTAGCCCCCCTCCACTCTAATCCGAGCAACCCCGGCATGGCTAAGCTCATCGTCTTAGCGTGACAGTCCAAAATAATGTGATAAGGTGAAAACCAATATATGCACAAGATAACATCAAAGTCCACCATATCAATAAGTAGAAAATCTATACTAGTCTCAAGACTCCCAATAGAAACCGTACATGAGCAATAAACACGATCTAATATAATAGAATCTCCCACAACCGTGGACATATACAGGAGCACTCAAAGAATCACGAGGCATAATCAGATATGAAGCGAAGTAGGATGATACGTATGATTAAGTCGAGACTGGATCAAATAAAATCGAGGCATCCCTATGGAAAGTCAGTACAATACCTCTGATGACGGCATAAGTTGAATTTGCCTTAGGTCTGGCTAGAAATGCATAACAATAGGGTTGAGCCCCACCACTATGACCTTCACCTCGTAAGGCCTCTAACTATATGGCCTCCACCTCTAATGGCCTAACCTCCACCTCTAGTTGCCTGAATCCTGTCTCTAGCTGGCTGTGCGGGCGGTGGAGAAACTGATGCCAACATAATGGCACGAGAACCCTACTGAGGTCTGCCTCCCATCAATCTAGGATAGTACTTCCTGATATGACCCGTACCCTGCACTTAAAGCACTCTCTCGGCTGTTGAGGCTGCTGAAGCTGAGACTGACCCTGGCGGACTGGATAACCATTGTTGTAACTCTGTAGCGGTGGTGCACTAATGGGATATGAATGTGTACTAAATGTTGGCTGCTCCAGACGAGACCCATAATAACCACGACTGCCTGAAGCACCGGGGGCTACCTGAAGAGCTAACCGAATTGACCTGGGAGGATGGACTCTACCAAAAGAACATCTGCCTTCCGATGAGGCATCACCGAAACCACCAAATGACGAGGCCTCTTCTCAGACACCATCTCTCTACCATGACCACAACTCATCTCGATTAGTCTATCAATCTCTATGGCCCACTAGAAAGAAATATCATCCCCTGTATCCTTGGCCATCTATAGACTGATATCGAATGTAAGACCATCAATAAATATCATTACCCTCTCCCTACCTATGGGAATCAAAATAATTGCATGACGGGATAGATCAACAAATCTTGTCTCATACTGGGTGACAGTCATGCCACCCTACTGGAGGTGCATGAACTGCCTGTGGTACATCTCTCTCAGAGTGAAAGGAATGAACTTCTCCAATAATAGCAATGAAAAACTAATCCAAAGTAATGGGAGGTAAACCGGCTGGTCTGCTCCGTACATAAACCTACCACCACCTCTTGGCAGAACCGGTCATTTGGAACACTGCAAAGTCGACTCTATTGGACTCCACAATACCCATGTTGCGCAACACCTCGTGAAACGGTCCAAGTAGTCTTGGGGGTCCTCAGAAGGTGTACCACCAAAGTGAACAGGAAAGAGCTTGGTGAAATTATCCAACCTGCTCAATCCCTCAGAAGACATCGCGGGCCTCTTCCCCGGTTGTGTAGTAAATAACAGGCTGAACTACCCCAACTACTGGAACCGCTAGAGTTTGATAGGGTAACCATATGATCCAGAGTATGAGTCGTGAGAGTTTGTGCTCCTCCCCCAACCGGAGAGACAGTTGGTGCCATAGGAAATACTCCAGCCTGAGCCACACTCTACATGAGCCCAACTAAGCAGACTAGAGCATCCTAAAGTACGTGAGTAGTGATGAATCCTTCCGGGAACTGAGCGGATCCAACTGCTACGGTCTAAACTAGGACCTCCTCCTCGTGCTCGGTCTAAGGCTCTACAACGGGGGCGGTTTCACGTGCTCTATTATTGAGCTCTTACTTTGTCTCGGCCCCTACCTCGGCACCGACCTGTACCCCCGATAGTGGCTGCAACATGGGGCTCTGGCTCCTACCCCGTGTTATACGTGTTCTCGCCATCTGCGACAGAACAAGAATATAATGGTTCAAACTTCAGTAATGGGATAAAGTCACATGATTGAGAAAGATAAAAGTGAAATTTTCCTACAACCCTATAGCTTGTACAAGATAAATATAGACGTCTCCGTACCAACCCTCAAGACTCTACTAAGCCTGCTCATTACTCGTGAGATCTAGGCAACCTAGTGCTCTGATACCAATTTGTCACAACCCAAAATCCCACCCTCGGGACTGTGATGGTGCCTAACGTTTCACTCGCTAGGCAAGCCAACATTAATTAAATTACTTAACTATTTTTAATAATTCAAGAAAAAACATTAGCAATAATAACTATAAAAGTTTGAAATAGAGTGGTATAATACTGAATAACATAATCTAAACATATCCCATAACCTGAAGTCACGAATAGACGAGCATCTAGAGTGCTACAGATAAAGTCCAAACAAAATACAAGTATTTGAAGCCAAAATAAACAGTAATGATAGAATTGAAAAGGACTTCAGGCCTGTGAACGCCATGCAGCTATACCTCAATCCCCACAAGTGGCTGAATCCGAGCAGTCTCGCTACGTGCTGTTAGTATCAACTTCGATATCTGCACAAGAAGTGCATGAGTGTAGTATGAGTACAACCGACCTCATGTACCAAGTAAGTGTGGAGCCTAATATCGACAAAGTAGTGACGAGGCTATGAAAATTCACTCATAAATAACCTGTACGAGATAATAACAACAGAAAAATAGGGATAGATATAAAGTAATAACTCGAATAAACGGACCCGAAAGTCAACAACCAGAGAGCCCAGAATAGTAGAGTCTCAAGTCTAATATCACAATACTGGTAATAACTTAACAATCACAAAACATTAAAACATATCCAATCTGTTGCAGTGCGCAACCCGATCCCACCTTATTATCATCTGATCATATCATAATCCTTCCTTATTCCTTCTTTAATTTCAATACCATTCAATTTTGTTGCGGCGTGCAACTCGCACCCCAAACAATTTTCAAATCATCAACATACCAATTCAACAATAATATTTACAAAACACCAACATCAAGAAGGTGAATATACAAGACAGTAAAGAACCACATAATAATTGGAGGAACAACATTTTAAAGTGCATCAAACAATACAAGAACAATAGAAACAGGTAAAACATGTGACAATTTAAATATACAATTAAAGCAAGTGGAAACATGTAAGAAATAAGCAGAAATCATGTGAGGAATGAATAAATTAAGGTAAAGTAGCAGTTAAATGACAAGTAACAAATATAGCATGGAAGTCAAGTAAAACATGTAACGTTTAAAGCATATAACAAAAAATATCATGGAGTGATTGAAACATGGAAACCTAATCCCACATGCTAACTTCCATGATGGCGTATATACACTCGTCACCTCGCATATACGCCATTTCCCACATAGTTTACATAACAATTAATTCAAAAATTCCTAAGTCCCTTAAGTTAAGACTAGACATAACACTTACCTCATTCCGCGAACCTAGGGATCATTTAACCATGACTTTGCCTTATGAACAAGCCTCCAAATCAACCAAATCTAGCAAATTATCAACCAAACAATTCAAAATAAGCTTTAGAAACTACCCATTAATGAATAAGGTTCAATTTTGATCATTATTGAAAAACTCAACATAAGTCAACCCCGGGCTTGCCTGGTCAAAACCCGAGGTTCAGAACAAAACCGAAATTTGACCTCAATTTGAGGTCTAAATCTCAATTTCTTAAACAATCCCCAATTTCTAACCAAATCCCTTATTTCTAGCATGGAAATCCTAGATTTGATGTTGAAATATCATGAAAAGTAATGGGAAATTGGGATAAAGTGGATTAGAGTTTCTTACCAATGATTTTGGGAAGAAAGGTCTCTTGAAATATCGCCTCTCCAGTGTTTAGGGTTGAGAAATGGTGTAAAATGAGCTAAGTACCGATACAAATCACATGTTAATGCGAACTGTGCATCAGAAGTCCAGATGTCGCAAATGCAATGAAAATGATTGCAAATGCGACAAAACTTATCGCAAATGCGAAAATCCTACCTTCGCAAATATGGCCAAATTCTTCTCAATTGCAAAGACGTTCTACTTTTTCTAGGCGTCGCAAATGCGACCAAATTCTTGCAAAAGCGATCCATTAAAGAGCCACAATCTTTAACTATCCGGTAAAGACTTGAACTATCCGGTAAAGAGCCGCAATCTACTATTATACAGAAGTACTAGGTCTCCTACTTTGAATTCTTTGTCTTTAATTAAATTGTCATGCCATTTCTTTGTCTTCCTTAAAGCTTTTTTAATTTTCATAAGCTTCCATTCTAAATTCGTCCATCTCATTTATCTGTAGTAATTTGTTCTTTCCCGCTAGGCATAGTTTTATGTTCAAGTTTTTAAAGCCCAAAAAACTTTATGTTTAAGTTCAACGGGAAAAAGACATGCTTTTCCATAAGCTAATTTGTAAGGGGTTGTACCAATAGGCGTTTTAAATGCCATTCGGTAGGCCTATAATGCATCATCAAGTTTTATTACCCAATCTTTTCTTGAGCTTCCAACCGTTTTTTCGAGGATTCTCTTTGTTTCAAGATTAGAAACTTCCGCTTGCCCTTGTCTTTGGGCATGATATGGTGTGCCCATTTTATGAGTTACATCGTACTTAGCTAGTAGGCGATGTTGATGAAATGAGTGCCTTGATCACTAATAATGACTCGCAGTGTGCCAAATCTCGTGAAAAAGTGATCTACCACCTGATTTTCAGACCCTTTTCGATCTTTAATTTCAAGGTCAAATTCTTGTAACAACAATATTCACCTTAGCAATCGAGGTTTAGCTTCCTTTTTTACTAAGAGGTATTTTAATGCTGCATGGTCAGTGTATACTATGACCTTAGTTCCGATAAGGTAAGATCGAAATTTATCAAAGTCAAACACTACTGCCAATAGTTCTTTCTCAGTGCAAACATAATTCAATTGAGCATCATTAACAGTTCTACTAGCGTAGTATATTGGTCTAAAAATGTTATCCCTCTTTTGTCCTAAAACTGCTCTTACCGCTATATTACTTGCATCACACATTATTTCTAAAGGTTGACTCCAGTCAGGGGTGACTACAATAGGCGTGTTAGCTAATTTCTATTTGAGGATTTCAAAAGCTTTCTTGCACTCATCTGAAAAATCAAACCCGACATCTTTCATGAGTAGGTTAGTTAAAGGTTTTGAAATTTTTTTTATGAACCTTTTATTAAAACCTGCATGTCCTAAGAAACTTCTAATGCCTCTTATGGTTGTAGGAGGGGGTAATCCTGATATGATAATGATTTTTGCTTTATCAACTTCTATTCCCTTAACAATTATTTTGTGTCCTCCCACAATTCCTTCCTATTCCATAAAATGGCATTTTTCCCAATTTAAGACCAAGTTAGTTTCCTCGCATATTTTGAGTGCTAGGCTTAAATGATAAAGGCAATCTTTAAATGTTTTTCCGAAAATAGTGAAATCATCCATGAAAATTTCATGAAAATTTTCAGTTTTATAAAAAAAGATAGCTATCATGCAACGTTGAAATGTAGCAGGGGCATTGCATAATCCGAATGGCATTCTCCTATAGGCATATGTACCCAGGGGACATGTAAAAGTAGTTGTGTCTTGGTCTTCTGGAGCAATTGGTATCTGGTTGTATCCTGAGTATCCATCAAGAAAACAATATAAATCATATCCTGCTATTCTTTCTAACATTTGATCAATAAAGGGCAAAGGAAAATGATCTTTTCTTGTGGCATCATTAAGTCATCTATAGTCAATACAAAATCTCTATCATGTCACTGTTCGTGTTGGTATACGTTCATTATTTTCATATTTAACGACTCCCATGCCTCCTTTTTTCGGGTCTTTTTGGATAGGAGTTACCCAAGGACTATATGATATGGGATAGATGATACCTGCTACCAAAAGTTTCACTACTTTCTTTTAACTGCTTCTTCCATTGCAAGGGTTAAAGCCTTATTGAGGTTGAATGTCACACCAACATTGTCTCAACCGAAGATTATTACTTTTACTCATGCGATAAGTCTTAGGATCAAATTCCCACATATACCAAGGGCCTTATATCACACAAACACATTGTAAAATCCTCAACTAGCTACAACATCTCATGCATACACCCATAAAGTATAACCACATGGCATAACATATCATCTATATGTCCATAGAAACAACTCTGACCGCAATGGCCGCCCATTACCAAACTCGATACTGGCAAACACGCTCATATTGACTAGAACATTGTTCTAAATCTTCACAATGCTGAAAATAATGCAAGAAACATGTGACACTCATAACTACTTGTCCGATCAACAAGCCACATCAAGCGCCACCCGGGCACATACATCACAATCCAAACCCAATGTGCACAACTCGAATATAACTAAATAAGAAGAGAGGAACGCGTGAGAGAACCATCAAACAAGCCTAACAGTCACAACTCCCTACCAATACTATACTACGGATCCAATCTTCAAGGAAGAAGCAAGATACACACAACTACCATAATAAATTCTTACCTTAATATGATCTCTCTGCGGCACATTACCTGGCACCAACACACCCATTCAAAAAGAACACAAGGTCCCCATCCTCCACTCGGAATCACGAGTAAGGTAAACATCTCAACAAGTAAACCTTCCTATTAACTTAACCTCGTAGAGCCAGAACCACAACACGTAGCAATATCCCTTGCATGTAGGGAACCTAAATCACAAGTTGGGCCAAACCATCCAGAGATCACATCAAATCCTACCATATTTAACTAGTAGAAAGTCCACCCAAGTCTCATGACTTACAATAGCAACCAAACCAGAACGATAGACAGGGGCTATCACAATAAAATTCTTAACTGGCGTGAACACATGAACAGAGTACAAGAATCACAAAACACAACCATATTTGAAGCAAGGTTGGATGAATCTTACCAACAAATAACCGGATCGAAGTAACACAAATGCATCTCTATACTCAACTGAAACCATACCTGAAAGGACATCATCTAGTGCATTGACCTGTGCCCAACCATAAAAAGGGAAATAAAGGGTCCGACCTGTCACGCCCCAAAATCGAGGGACGCGACTGGCACTCAACCGTGTGACCCCAGTCAAGCGAACCTGATTTGCCTTTCCTATCCCACGCGTTACCTCGTGATTTCAATACACATTATTCAAGTAGAATAGCCATTTATAGCGTAAGCATAAACTTTCAACTTGAATTCACTTCTACTTTTTATCATTACTAACACATGATACAAAATACTTACAAAATACATACCACATTAACAACGTGGACCACGATTCCAAACTGTACGCTTACTACCCAAAATACATATATACTTTCCCCGCATTGTGTCTACGGAGCCTCTACAAGTACAAAAGATTTATATACCACTTGCCGGCAACAAGGCCCCGGCTATACCTTACACTACACCATAAACTCAAAATAAGGTGACATGAGCCACACGTGGCCCCGGGAGGAAGTGGGGCTTACCAGAACAGCTGACGAAAAGGAGAGGAGGCACCACTGACGGTGGGCTGAATTATCTGCTGTAGAACCACCTACATTCATATAAGAAAATGTAGCGCCCCCGGCAAAAGGGACGTTAGTCTTGTGGAATAGTACTAGTATGTATGAACAAACTTTATCCCAAGTACAATCAACAATACGCAAGTAAGAAACAGTAATAGAACCAATCAATCAATGCACGTGGAAAAGAACAACCAAATCATCAGGTTTAACAATCTCTCATTTTCCCCTTTTAAAATTTCCATATTCAAGAGATTCCCCGATTCTTCATTTCGATGGTGATAACGATCACATTCCGCCTTTATTACCTCAGTATCCCTTATTACCTCGGCTTCCCTTATTCCCTCGGCCACCCTTATATCCTCGGCCACCCTTATTACCTCAAATCTTATTATCTTTATTAGTTCGTGTAGCGGCGCGCAGCCCGATCCCACCCGACAATCATATTCTGTAATAATTAACCACAAAAATCAATCACAAGAATCAACATTTCAAGGAACACAAGTTCATATCAATAATTTATTTATTTGGGCCCAAGCCACCATAGTTCTTACCAAGAAGTAATTCATGTACACGGTGTTGCCATAATCGTTCAACTAATTTACATCATTTCACAATACCCTTTTTCCATTACTTTCCACGCACGACTTTTAGCCATTATATACATTCCCACACTTGGGCGCATCAACAATCTTCTATTCATTAACACATACTTTCATATCGATACTCTCAAGCATTTACAATCTTTGCAAATAATGAGACAGGCACATCAATACACCTTTCACAACCTTATTTTAATACGGTAATATGACAATCAACTAAGACAAATCAAAGAGTAGAATCTTAAGTCTCAACACATTTGAACAATCAATTCACATATTATAAACAAGGTACACATGTCGTATGCTCGGACCCAACAAGGGTATTCTACAAAGGTTAAAGTTAGCCATACATACCTGGGGTCGAAATCCCTTTCTAACTTTTACTCTCAAATCACCAGACCGACTAGCACCTTCAATCTAATTCGTAATGCGACACATTTAAACTTAGAATTAGGAATCATAAACATGTCTTGAACTCATTGGAGCTTTGTATCAAACCCTAGGTGTTCCTTTAGATTAAATAACCCCTTTTTAGTGAAAGGTTACTCCAACCTATTTTCCTTTACTAGATTATGATAAATTGGGTACATGCATGCAAGATTCTTATCCCTATCTTTATGAACTATCCTACCCATGTTTTATTTTAACAAAAATCTAGAAATTAGAGTTAATGAGGTAGAAGCTTACCTCTTAGAGTGAAGAAATTTGTGCCCTACTTGATTAGTTCCAAGCTTGAGTGATGAAGGAAGACCAATTTGATGAAGTTGGGACTTTCTCTCTCTAGAACCCACTCTTTCCTCTCTCTAATATATCAGAAAATGGTTAAAAATTGAAAGGGAGGGGTGATTTAATGAACTGGGGTCAGTTTTTAAAAATTAGAAAAATAGGGCCTGACACAAGAATGCGGTCAGGAATACGGTCGCATTCCTGACATGCAGTCCGCAGAATCGACCGCATAATGGCCCTCAAGATGGGCCAAAATTAAAAACACACTGCCCAGGTATGCGACCATTGTGCGGTCCGCATACACGTTATGCGATCGCATAATGCGTCGCATAACTTCCCTCCCAAAAATCAAAGGCAACAATGCGACAAATATGCGGTCCACAGAACTGAAATGCGATCGCACATTGGACCGCATAGTTGACCTCAAATGGGGCAGTGATCTGCCCGGGTATGCGACCATTATGCTGTCTGCATACATGTTATGCGATCGCATAGTGCGTCGCATAACACCCATTTTCTGGGAAATATTTTATTCTTTAAGTCTCGGGGTACTTTTTACTCAATTTTGGTCCGTTTTAAAAATTTCCACAATGAAACAACTCGGGGACTCATTCGGGCATTATTTTTAAATAAGAAACTTTTACGGGTCTTTACATCCTCCCCCCTTAAAAATCATTCGTCCTCGAATGAGGGTTTTTGGAAATCATTTAGTTTTGAAATCATGATATGCAACTTCCAGATTTTAACTCCAATATTTCAGAAAAAGTTCGCCAGAGTTCCCTTTGTAATTAGACCTATCTACCTGTTAGAGAGCCCCCGAAACACATTTCCAAGCACCATTACATAGTTTTAATCACCCAATAACTCACACACAACGTTGTTATCTCAACAATTTGTAAATATTCAATCATTTTGTCAACTACACATAGTTCTTACCTCATATACCACAAATTTGCACATGATTCACATTTTTGCACATAACTTGGTCGTTTTAATGAGTCCCATACAACCCAATCACCTCAATATACTATATTCATTCCCATTAATCATTACCAACCTACACTACTATTAATCACTTGCCTAACACATACGTTCCAAAAAACTGTCATTTACCTCAAGGGTTGCACACTACCCAAATAGAACTGCGGATTCAGTTTTAGCACACATTGGAAAATCACAACAATAAGGCAATTTGGGGAAGATGGGGTGCTTTTGCAAAAATCGAACATAAAGTATAATTTGCTTAGAGATGACAGTTCTGACGAACACTACTAGACTTATTCAAAAAAATAGGGATATTTTTCTTTCATCACATCTTCTGCTTCCCACGTGGCTTCCTCAACGTGCTGACTTCGCCACGACACTTTAACTGAATCAATTTCTTTGTTCCTCAATCTTCGGACTTGTCTGTCAAGAATGGCAACCGGAACCTCTTCATACGATAATTCTTCATTAACCTCGATAGTCTCAACTGGAACGATGGCTGATGGATCTCCAACCACTTTCTTCAACATGGATACGTGGAACACCGGGTGCACTAATGACAATTCAGGGGGTAATTCCAACCTATAGGCCACTTGCCCTATCCTTTGAGCAATCTGATATGGCCCGACATACCTTGGGCTCAATTTCCCTTTCTTTCCAAACCTCATCACTCCCTTCATGGGAGATACCTTGAAGAATACCCAATCATCAACTTGGAATTCCAATTCTCTTCGAAGAACGTCCGCATAGGATTTTTGACGGCTTTGAGCTGTTTTTATCCTCTCCGGAATGACTCTGACTATTTCCAATGCCTGGTGCATAAGATCTGGCCCTAACAATTCTACTTCACCAATCTCGAACCATGCAATCAGAGATCTACACCTCCTTCCATACAATGCCTCAAATGGGGCCATCTGAATACTAGCGTGAGAAATGTTATTGTAAGAAAATTCGATAAGCGGTAAATGATCATCCCAACTACCCTTGAAGTCCAACACACAAGACCGTAACATATTTTCAAGCGTCTGAATAGTCCGCTTTTCCTCACCATCAATCTGCGGATGGAAAGTTGTGCTGAGATTTACCTGAGTACCCAAACCTTGCTGAAATTTCCTCCAAAAATTAGCCGTGTACTGGGCTCCTCGGTCTGAGATAATAGAAACTGGAGTACCATGAAGCCTGACTATTTCCTTGGTATACAACTGAGCGTATTGTTCTGCAGTATAAGTAGACTTGACCGGCAAGAAGTGAGTTGATTTCGTGAGTCGATCCAGTATCACCCAAATCGAGTCGAACTTATGCTGAGTGCGAGGTAACCCTACCACTAAATCCATGTTGATCATTTCCCATTTCCACATTGGAATTTCCATAAGCTGAGTTAACCCACCAGGCGTCTGATGCTCGGCCTTTACCTGCTGACAATTCGGACATTTAGATACAAAGTCTGCCACACCTCTTTTCATACCGCTCCACCAATAAACTTCCTGGAGATCTTCATACATTTTCGTAGAACCTGGGTGCATGGAATACCTGGAACTGTGAGCTTCCGCCATCACCCTCTCCCGAAGATTATCCATAGCAGGAACACATAGCCTTCCCTGGCACAGCAAAACACCATCATCGCTTCCGAGTGAAAATGCTGAAATCTTGCTATTCAAAACTGCCTCCTTCAACTACGCCAATGCTGGATCAAATGCCAATGTTGGATCAATAAACTGCTTCTCCTTGACTTCCGCTACAAGTGATGATTCTGCCCCATTATGCACCATGACTTTCCCCTCGTCTGAGGTCGAGAGACAGACCCCCAGACTAGCCAATTGACAAACCTCCCGAGCTAACGGCCTCTGATCTTCCTCCAAATGAGCCAGACTACCCATAGACTTCCGACTGAGAGCGTCGGTCACTACATTTGCTTTCCATGGATGGTACAGAATGTTCATATCATAATCCTTAAGCAATTCTAACCATCGCCGCTGCCTTAAATTCAACTCCTTCTGCTTGAACAAATATTGGAGACTCTTGTGGTCTGAGAACACGTCCACATGGACCCCATACAAATAATGCCGCCAGATTTTTAATGCAAACACAACTGCCGCGAGTTTTAAATCATGCGTCGGATAATTCTTCTCATGATTCTTGAGTTGCCTGGAAGCATAGGCTATAACCTTCCCATGTTGCATCAAGACACATCCCAAACCAACCCTTGAAGCATCGCAATAAACTAAAAATCCCTCTGTGCCTTCTGGCAAAGTTAACACCGGTGCTGAAGTCAATCTTGATTTCAATTCCTGAAAGCTCTTCTCACAAGCGTCGGACCATTGGAACTTAGTTGCCTTCTACGTCAGTTTAGTCAATTGGGAGGCGAGGGTAGAGAACCCCTCCACAAACCTCCGATAATACCTGGCTAGACCAAAGAAACTGTGAATCTATGTCGGGGTCGTTGGTCTAGGTCAATCCTTCACCGCTGTGATCTTCTGGGGATCAACCTCAATCCCTTCTCTGGAAACAACATGACCCAAAAATGTGACTGACTTCACCCAAAATTCACATTTTGAAAACTTGGCATACAATTGGTGCTGATGAAGAGTCTGCAGAACTGCCCTGAGGTGATCAACATGATCCTCCCGACTTCGCGAGTAGACAAGGATGTCATCAATAAAAACAATCACGAAGGAGTCAGAAACGGTTTGAAAACCCAATTCATAAGATCCATGAAAGCCGCTGGAGCATTGGTCAGTCCTAAGGACATTTCAAAAAATTCAAAATGGCCATAACGAGTTCTGAAGGTGGTCTTAGGAATATCCTGCTCTTTCATCTTCAACTGGTGATACCCTGACCGTAAATCAATTTTGGCGAAGAACCTTGCACCCTGCAATTGGTCGAACAAATCATCTATCCGAGGCAATGGATACTTGTTTTTGATCGTGACTTTGTTGAGCTGCCGATAATCAATACACATCCGAAGCGACCCATCCTTCAACCTGACGAAAAAACAGAAGCACCCCACAGCAACACACTCGGCCGAATGAACCCCTTCTCTAATAAGTCTTTCAACTGTTCCTTTAACTCCCTCAACTCTGCTGGCGCCATTCTATATGGTGGAATAGATATTGGATGCGTATCTGGCAATACATCAATCCCTAAATCGATCTCTCTATCTGGCGGAATCCCTGGAAGCTCGTCCAAAAATACTTCAAGAAAATCATTCACGACTGGGACGGACTCGGGGGCAGATACTTCTGAAGTGCTGTCCGCAACCCGGACCACATGATAAACACACCCCTTTTTAATCATCTTCGAGGCCTTAAGGTAGGAAATAAACCTACCCTTTGGCACCACACCATTCCCTTTCCACTCAATAACTGACTCGTTAGGAAACTCTAGTCTCATAATTCTGGTTCGGCAGTCGAGTTTAGCAAAGCACGAGTAAAGCCAATCCATTCCCATGATAACATCGAATCTACCATCCCTAGTTCGATAAGGTCGGCCGTGGTATCTCGACCACACACCGTGACAACACAATTCCTATAGACTTGTGCGGCTGTAATGGAATCACCAACCGGAATCGACACAGAGAACGGATCATGAAGCTGTTCGGGTTCTATCCCAAAACTTGAAGCAATAAATGGGGTAACATAAGACAAGGAGGACCCCAGATCAATAAGAGCATAACAATCAAGGGCTTGAACAACCAGAATACCTGTAACAACATCTAGAGAAGCCTACGCACTATGGAGACCACTCAAAGCATAGAACCGGCTGGGTCCACCTCTACAATGAACTCCACCTCTAACTGCACCATGCCCTGTTGGAGCTGGAGGACGTACTGAAGATGCGGCGACTGAAGAACCGGACGGCTGAGCAAAACCGCTACCCATGCCATGATTGGGCGCACGACAATACCGCCCAATATGACCTCTCACTCCACACCCGTAGCATATCGGGATATCCAGGTAACAAGGCTCGGTATGGAACCTCCCATACTTAGGTCATGGAGCCCTCCTCTGCTGCTGGAACCTCCCTCCTGGACGACCGGACTGATGGGGTCTCATACTGTCTGATCCTGGTCCCCAACGACTGCTCTACTGATAATGGTGCACTGATGGCGATGCACTGGATGAGGACTGAGCATAAGACTGGGATGGCCTTGATGGTCCTCTCCCCTGAACTGGTCTCCCTCCTCCAACTGAACTCCCCAATTGGCCCGCTGACCGGGCCCTGCTAATACTCTCCCTCTACGACCTTATCTTCAATTTCCTAGCCTCCGTGGCCTGGGAGAATCCCACTATCTTACCATAATTCATGTCTGAGTGCAAGGAAGCTGTAGTAGCTTCCTTCACAACCAAGGGACTGAGGCCCTGAACAAACCGTCAAACTTTGGCACCCATAGTCGATACCAACTGAGGAGCGTACTTGGACAACCTCACGAAATCCATGTGGTACTCCCACACACTCATGTTACCCTGCTTGAGAACCTCAAACTCCGTAGCACGGGTGGCCATAGCCTCGGCAGGAAAGAAGTGATCCATGAAATCATCAACGAACTCATTCCATCTCGCCGTAGGACTTCCCTCCCCACGGGAATTCTCCCACATCTCGAACCATGAATACGCTGCTCCCCTCAGCCTGTAAGATGCTAACTCAACCGCCTCTGTCTTTGTAGCTTTCATAACCCGAAGCGTCTTGCACATCTCATCTAGAAAATCCTGCGGATCGGCCTCCGGATCAATAGCTGAGAACTTTGGAGGGGCCAACCGCAGAAACTAGTTGACTCTAGAACCGGTGGAATCTCCCTGTCCGCTAGAGGATGCATGGGCAATATGAGATCCTTGGGCCTGAGCGGCCACTAATTGAGTCAACATATGAATAACTCCCTGAGGTCCCCATCAGAAGTACCGGGACCTGAAGTTGGAACCGAAGAAGGATCAGGAATACCAGCGGGAGGGGTTGCAGCACCCTTTGCCACAACAGGAATAGGAACACTTTGGTCTGGAACAGAAAGGCCAGGTGGATTCAAATTCGGGGACTCGCTCTCACCCGCACTATCGGGTACAGATTTCATAGCCACACTTGGGGTGGCATCGACCTCTAGGCTGAGCCGAGCTCTCTTCTTTGGTGCCATTACTGAAAAATTTTGGAACAGAGCACGAGTTGCAAGAATATTTTCACTTTCCACTTCACCGCACGATATAGAATATCAATGAAAAGAGTGTTTCCTAAATGTCCATGTAGCCCCCAAATTATAGATGTGGTCGACAACACACCGATAAGAAGGCCTCTACTAGACACGGCTCCGAGACATCCTAGGACACTTTTAAAACCTTAGGCTCTGATACCAAGTTTGTCACGCCCCAAAATCGAGGGACGCGACCGGCACTTAACCGGGTGACTTCAGTCAAGCGAACCTGATTTGCCTTTCCTATCCCACGCGTTACCCCGTGATTTCAATACACATTATTCAAGTAAAATAGCCATGTATAGATTAAGCATAAATTTTCAACTTGAATTCACTTCTTCTTTTTATCATTACTAACACATGATACCAAATACTTACAAAATACATACCACATTAACAATGTGGACCACGATTCCAAACCGTATGCTTACTATCCAAAATACATATATACTTTCCCCACATTGTGTTTACGGAGCCTCTACAAGTACAAAAGATTTATATACTACTTTCCGGCAACAAGGCCCCGGCTATACCTTACACTACACCATAAACTCAAAATAAGGTGACATGAGCCACACGTGGCCCCGGGAGAAAGTGGGGCTCACCAGAACAACTGACGGAAAGGAGAGGAGGCACTACTGATGGTGGGCTGAATTACCTGTTGTAGAACCACCTACATTCATATAAGAAAATGTAGCGCCCCCGGCAAACGGGACGTTAGTACTGTGGAATAGTACTAGTAGTATGAACAAACTTTATCCCAAGTACAATCAACAATACACAAGTATGATACAGTAATAGAACCAATCAATCAGTGCACATGGGAAAGAACAAAAGAATTATCAAGTTTCACAATCTCTCCTTTTCCCCTTTTAACATGTCCATATTCAAGAGTTTCCCTGATTTTTCATTTCGATGGTGATAACTATTACATTCCATCCTTGTTACCTCAGCCTCCCTTATTACCTTGGTCTCCCTTATTCCCTCGGCCACCTTATTACCTCACATCTTATTATCTTTATTAGTTCGTGTTGCGGCGCGCAACTCGATCCCACCCGACAATCATATTTTATAACCATTAACCACAACAATCAATCACAAGAATCAACATTTCAAGGAACACAAGTTCATATCAACAATTTATTTATTTGGGTCCAAGCCACCATAGTTCTTACCAAGCAGTAATTCATGTACACGATGTTGCCATAATCGTTCAACTCATTTACATCGTTTCACAATAACTTTTTTCCATTACTTTCCACGCACGATTTTTAGCCATTATATACATTCCCACACTTGGTCGCATCAACAATCTTCCATTTATTAACACATACTTTCATATAGATACTCTGGAGCATTTATGAACTTTGCACATAATGAGACAGGAACATCAATACACCTTTCACAACCTCATTTAGCACGGTAATATGACAATCAAGTAGGAAAAATCAAAGATTAGAATCTTAAGTCCCAACATATTTGAACAATCAATTCACATATTATCAACAAGGTGAACATGTCGTATGCTCGGACCCAACAAGGGGATTCTTCAAAGGTTAAAGTTAGCCATACATACTTGGGGTCGAAATCCCTTTCTATCTTTTACTCTCAAATCACCGGACCGACTAGCACCTTCAATCTAATTCACAATGCGGCACATTTAAACTTAGAATTAGGAATCATGAACATGTCTTGAAATCATTGGAGCTTTCTATCAAACCCTAGGTGTTCCTTTAGATTAAATAACCCCTTTTTAGTGAAAGGTTACTCCAACCTATTTTCCTTTACTAGATTATGATAAAATGTGTACATGCATGCAAGATTCTTAACCATATCTTTATGAGCTATCCTACCCATGTTTTATTTTAACAAAAATCTAGAAATTAGGATTAATGAGGCAGAAGCTTACCTCTTAGAGTGAAGAAATTTGTTCCGTACTTGATTAGTTCCAAGCTTGAGTGATGAAGGAAGACCAATTTGATGAAGTTGGGAGTTTCTCTCACTAGAACCCACTCTTTCCTCTCTCTAACATATCAGAAAATGGTTAAAGATTGAAGGGGAGGGGCGTTTTAATGAACTGAGGTTGATGGTGATAGCGATCGCATTCCTGACATGTGGTCCGGAGAATCCACCGCATAATGGCCCTCAAGATGGGCCAAAACTAAAAACACACTGCCCAGGTATGCGACCATTGTGTGGTCCGCATACACGTTATGTGATTGCATAATGCATCGCATAACTTCCCTCCCAAAAATCAAAGGAAACAATGTGACAGATATGCAGTCCGCAGAACTGAAATGCGATCGCACATTGGACCGCATAGTTGACCTCAAATGGGCCAGTGATCTGCCCGGGTATGCGACCATTATGCGGTCCACATACACGTTATGCGATCGCATAGTGCATCGCATAACACCTACTTTCTGGGAAAAAATTTATTCTTTAAGTCTCGGGGTACTTTTTACTCAATTTTGGTCCGTTTTAAAAATTTCCACAATAAAACAACTCGGGGACTCATTCGGTCATTATTTTTAAACAAGAAAATTTTACAGGTCTTTACACGACCTCCCCGTCTAGGGCGACCTTTACCTGCCTGACCTCCACCCCTAGTTGGCGGTGTAGGTATAACAACAACTGGAGCAAAACTCATAGCCTGAATACCTTGATGTGACACATCTGTCTGGAGTATGGGACAATCTCTCACAATGTGGCTGGTATATCCACACTCAAAGAAACCTCTCTACTGACATGGCTATGGAAGCTTTCTGGTATGGGTACTCTAAGACCAATGGATATCAGAAAGACTGTGCAAAGTCTAAAGTGAAAACTGAACTGGCTGACCCACAAAACCTCTACCATGACGTACCTTGCCTCCAAAATAGGGAACATTTGATCCTCCTGATCCACGAGGCCTCTTAGCCTCCCTGTCCTTTCTCTCCTGACCTCGTATACCCTTTAATATGTGAGTGATCTTTAGCACCTGCGGAAACGGAACATCCGTCTCCAACTCTCGAGCCATGCTGAATAAGATACTAGAACTGAGCCCCTCAATGAACTTGCAGACTCGCTCTCTAATTGTAGAAACCAAAGCAGACGCATGTCTGAAAAAATCAATAAATCTAACAGCACACTGTGACATTGACATAGTACCCTAGCACAGCTTCTCAAACTTCACGCGCTATGCAGCTTGAAGGGTATGGAAACAAACTCTCTCAAGAACATCTCTAAAAACTGAGGCCATAAAAGTAAAGTGCATCGGTTGCGCTACCCTCCTCATAAACCCGCCACCGCTGATACGCTGCTCCTGACAACTGGAATATAATAAAAGCAACCCCACTCGTCTCCACATTACCCATGGTGCGGAGAATACGTTGGTACTCCTCTAGAAAATAATGTGCATCCTCTGAAGCCAAACCACTGAATGTAGGAGGGTGATACTTCTTGAAACTCTCAAGTCTAAGTTGCTCCTCCTTAGATATTGCTGCCTAACTGTGGGTTGAACCGTAACAATAGACTGTGCTGGCATGACACCTGGAACTTGACCAATGTGGACTTGCTGATCTGGAGTACGGGCGGCGGGAGTCTGAGCTCCTCCCCCGGTCTGCGAAGTAGCTGGTGCAACTGGAATAAATCTTGACTTGGATAATGAATCAAACATGCTCAGGAATAGTGCTAAAGTCTCTTGAAGTCTCGGGGTAGCAACAGGCGCCTCCGGTGCTTATCCCCCAACCGGAGCTACTGGTGGCTCCTCAGCTGCTGCTCTGGTAGGTGCTCTAGCTGTAGCACGTGCTCCTCCTCGACCTCTAGCTCTGCATCTGTCAGGCCCCCAGCATCACTGACTCTGGGGGCAGCATCGTTAATAACTGCAGCATGGTTCTCACCATCTGTGAGAGAATAGAATGACAAAGGCTCAAACTCCGAAATCAATAAACCCGTACGATAGGAATGAAATAAGTGACATTTCCTAAGAGCTTTGTAGCCTCTCGAAGATAAGTACAGTCGTCTCCGTACCGATCTGCAAGACTCTACTAACTTACTTATGACTCGTAGAACCTATGAACCAAGAGCTCTGATACCAAGTTGTCACGACCCAAATTTCCCTCTGTAGGATGTCGTGATGGCATCTAATCTCTACGACTAGGTAAGCCTAACATTTACTGAATTAAATGACAAAAATTAACCAACAAAACTATTAAACATAAACCATATATTGTTATATAAAGTAAACAATCCCAACATGATACAGTATCCAAAAACCAGTAGTACAAGTCATAAGCTCTACTGAGTTCACTAGGAAATTTCTAAGTACAACTGTTTTGGAATATAAATAAACTGTACAAAAGAACTTCAGAAGGTGCCTCTGAGGCCTACGAACACGGTGGTAGGTATTCCTTGAGTCTCCGTAGAAATGCTTGATCAACTAGCTAATGATCAACAAACTTCGAAGTACCTGGATTTTCACAAAAGTGTGCAGAAAGCGTAGCATGACTACACCACAACGGTACTCAGTAAGTATCAAGACTAACCTCGATGGAGTAGTGACGAGGAACAGTCAAGTCACCTACTAGACATAATAGTCTGTACAAGTATAAATGTGAAACTAACAGGGAACAATATGAATATAAAGCCAAGCACGGTAAATGACAACAATACTTGCAATAGAAAAATAGAAGTAACAATTAGCAACAAGGAACAATAGGTAATATCACCGTAGAGTAAGCTGAATACAGTTTAAGTCCGAGGAAACCAAGAAAGGAAAACAAGTAACAACTCAATAAGACAAACCTCTTTCACACAAGATTTATTCACTAATTTCCCCGAGGTTCCAGACCTCATAATCACAAATCATGGGTCCTAATTCATGAACCCTAATCACCTGGCATTTTGTGCCCACATTACCAATCACAATCGCACGGACAACTAATGTGCCAATACCATTAATATGTCATAACGGCACGGACAACTCAAGTGCCAATACCATTAATACCTCATAACTGCTCGGACAACTTATGTGCTAAGGGAGTGATAATATCTCATATCCGTGCGGACAACTCATGTGCCAACAATAATAACAACTCGTAACTGCACAGACAACTCACGTGCCACTAGCACAACTCTCACACAGAAGGAAGGTAAACGAGAATATATGTGAATGGTCAATAAACATCAGGATTCATCTTCTTAAACTGTTATGAGTGATTATTTATGTGTATGCTTGTGCAAATGTTCTATTGCAACTAGAGTCAACAAGTAAGAGTAGAGACAACGAATGGCACATAGGAAACAACACAATAATACATAAAATGCATAACTCACACAAGGTAGGCACACCACTATACAAATATCATCAATAACAATGCGCCCATGCCATCACAAGTCATTACAAATCATCCCCGACATAGCCCACCTTGTCTCTCCACGCAACAATAAAGTAAAGTCCCACCTTGTCTCGCGGCACGTATATAATAATATTCACACCTTGTCTCGCCACATGTGCAAACTCACTCACACACACACACACACATGCGCGCACGCACACACACACACACACACACATATATATATATATATATATATATATATATATATATATCTCCCAACTTGTCACGCCGCATGTGCAAATATCAATGATAACAATAGCACGAACAACTCACGTGCAAACACCCCGACAATCTTCTCAACAATATCACATGTGCCAAAAATATAACAACACAATATAATGATTTGGACCACATGTGCCCATATGCCACAAAATTTCCTCAAACAATTCCAATACCACAACCACACATATCCCTCAGCTCAAAACACAGAGTACAACAATAACAACAACAATAACATGAGAGTACGATAAGTACATCAACACAAGAATTACAAAACACAAAGCAATGGAAGAGCAAGCTCACAATGGAAGACATAACAAGTAAAAATGGTTTCAAACAAGAATCACTCAATAACGGGAGAGACAATGTGTAACAACGATACCCAATAAGAGTAACTCAACAACTAAAGGGATAACATGTAGCAGTGTTTCCAAATAAGTACAACTCGACGACAAGAGAGATAGCATGTAACAATGATTCTAAGTAGGTACAACTCAACGATAAGGGAGATAACATGTAACAATGATTCCAAATAAGGATAAGTCAACAATGGAACGGATAATAATAACTTCAATTAAGGTTAAGAAATTACGGAAGAGATAACAATAACTTCAATTAAGGTTAAGAAATTATGGATGAGATAACATGGAAATAAAAGAGGTAACAACTTCAATTAAGTCATATAAGAGTTTATTTGGAAATAAAGGTAGAATATGAACCAATCAACTTCAATTAAGACATGTAAGAGTAACTCTAGCAATGGAGGATATAACATGATGAGACAACTTCATTTTGAATGTACATGATAACCTAAGAGTCTAAGTTGGTCAAATTTCCAAATATAAGCCATATACACACTCGTCACCTAGTGTACACGTCTTTCACGTACTTCAAATAGTACAAACAAACAATTTCATACGGGGTGGCTCCCCCACACAACGTTAGGCAAGATACTTACCTCGAAAGCCCTCAATCAATTCTCAAAAATAGCTTTTCCTTTACAGTTTACCTCCTCTCAGAACAAATTTAACCAAAATTGACTTAATAACATCAAATAATGCAAGAGAATTCAATTCCACTAATTAAAGCTACAATCTTAACGTAAAAGTCAACAAAAGTCAATCAGGGACCCACCCGGCCAAAACCCAGGTCCAATGGTAGAATTCGACTACCCATGATCCCACGAGTTCATATATGTGATTAGTTTCAAAATTCGAGTCCAATCGACTCTCAAAACTCAAATTCTTATTTTTCAAAAACTTGACAAAGTTTCACAAATTTTCACTTTGAATCATATGATTTTGATGTTAAAATCTAAGATATATTGATGGAATATGATTATAAATAAATAAGAATAACTTACCCAAAGAATGTAGATGAAAATCCCTCTTCAAAGTCTAGAGTTCCAAAATACGAAAATGAGACCAAAAATACCGTCCCTCAGGTTTGTCCAATCGCAGGTGTTGCAATTGCAACCTGGGGTTTTCAATTGCGAACCCCAGAAATGCGAAGAAGCCATCGCAAAAGCAAGTCCCTCAGTCCCCTACTGCAGTGGCGAACACGATATTTTGCTCGCAATTGCTAACCAGTGACAAATCGCAAAAGCGATCAGGATCAATGGCAAATACGAATCAAGCTTACCCAGTCCCACATTGCAAATGCGAATCTAAAAAACTAAGCCTATTATCGCAATTGCAAACCAAAACTCGCAAATGCAAGACCTGAGACATATGTGCAAAAACCAACACAATTAAACATTGTCAACACTCCATTATGCGTCCGAAACTCACCCGAGCCCCCGGGGCTCCAAAACATACATCAATACAAGTCTAAAAACATACTACGAACTCGCTCGTGCGATCAAATCATGAAAAAGACATCCGAAACCACAAATCGGACCTCGAAACACATAAATTCAACATGAAACTCAAGAACTTCTAAAAACACAACCGACGTTCGATTCCTAACAAATCACTTCTAAATGAAGCCAAACTTTATGGACAAGTTCCAAATGAAAAAACATACTTATTCCAAGTCTAATAACAGAAATCCAACCACGATAGCTACGAAGTCAACCTACGGTCAAACTTATCAAAAGTTTAAACCTTTAAATTTGCCAACTTTTGGGAAAACGACACATATCAACCAACGAACCTCTGAAATTGATTCCTGTCTTATGCCCAAGTCCAAAATCATGATACGATCATATCGGAGTCCTCAAAACACCACTACGGGGAAGTTTTCACAAAATTCAAACCTTAGTCAACAGTTTCAACTTAAGCTTCTAAAGTGAGAATCACTCATCTGAATTCATTCCGAATTATCCGAAAATCAAATCCGAGAATGCATGCAAGTAATAATACACAATAGGAAGCTACATAAGACCTCGAACCACTAAAAGGAACCTTAAGCTCAAAACGACTAGTTGGGTCATTACATTAACGCAGATTAATGACAGAATTGTAAGCATAGAGTTAACAAGAAGGAAGCAAATAGAGAGAACCACAATAGTCAAATACGGACAAAATGATAAGACAAGGAAGAATAAAATCAACAAGAACTATTCCATCAATAAACCTTTTCAACATGAGATGCACAACAAGAATCACAACCGAGATACCGCCTCGTATACAACAAGAATCACAACCGAGGTACCGCCTGGTATTCAACAAGAATCACAACCAAGGTACCGCCTTGTATTCACATTTCAAAATTTCAAGTTCCTCATACCGCCACGTGAGCCTTACATTTTTGGATAGTTTTGAAACATTTTTCCCGGAATAGCTACATGAACTTTAGCCCACCTTATGACACCTTATGTCTTAAAGTAACTCCCTTACTAGCAACACGCACATAAATTCCACTTTATGTCGTTGCATGCACATTAACCCCTATCCTTATACCACCGCATGCACATCAATATCACAATACAATAATAACTCGTACCACAAGTGCCCATATGACACAACTTAACAAGAATCAACAATATCATTATTTCCTTAATAATAGCCCATGGTTCAACCACAATGTGTACAAGAGCATCAACAATAACAAAGAATGCGTATTGCGCAACAAGGAAGATATCTCAACAATTAACACTTTGCCTTAATTTGATAACACCTTCCTCAATTTAAACACCAATAAATCAATAAGAAGATATTTCACAAAATAACAACTCCAATTACAAGTAATTCAATAATTAAGGATGTAACAAAATGATAAGGAAGGCTATAACTGTAACTAGGCATATAAGAGCAAAACAAGTAAGAGGTAGAAAAAGTGTTACACAAGTCAAACAAGGCATGTAAGGATAGATTAATATTTGCAAGTATATGAAAAATGAGAATTAAAATATGACATGGTGATTCAATTAAAGGCATGGAAAAAGTCTAAATAATCTAACCGGCCAAATACCACATATAACCCATGTACCGATTCGTCACCTTGCGTGCACGACTTTCACATAGCACAAATAGCACAAGCAATCCCAAATCCTAAGGGGTAGTTCCCTCACACAAACTTAGGAAAGATACTTACCTCAACTAGGCCAACTCAACCCTCGAAAATAGTTTCCCCCCTAAAATTTTCATCCACACGGCTCAAAACCTACCAAAATTGACTTAATATCATCAAACAATGCAAGAGAAAAAATTACAATAGATAAAGTTGTGATTTTTACACTTTTTCCAAAAGTCAACAAAAGTCAACCTAGGCCGGCCTGATCAAAACCCAGGTCGAAGGATAGATTCCAACTGCCCATAATCCAACGACTCCATATATGTGATCAGTTTAAAAATACGAGTCAAAATAGACTCTCAAAATTCAAATTCTCAGTTTTAAAAAACTTGACAAAATTTCCCAATTTTCCCTCTTTGATTCACCTAAATTTGATGTTAAATCTAAGATATAGTCATGAAAATTTATTAGAATCACTTGCCCAATGTTTGTGGATAAAAATCCCCTCTCTAAATCGCCTCCTACCAATCCTAGGGTTCTAAAATATGATAGAATGATATGAAAACCCTACTTACTAACCTTTTGTTTAGTTGCAGATATCGCAATGGAGACACTGGATGCGCAATTGTGAACCCTCACAATTGCGAACAATTCCTCATAAATGTGGCAACTGCCCAACCTACAGGGACTTCGAAATACGACAAATTGGTTTACAAATGCGAACTCTGTCGCTTGACAAATGCGACTATTTAGTTGCAAATGCGAACTACCCAGCTCAGGCCTAATCTTCAAAAATGCGAACAAGGTGTCGCAATTACGACACCTGAGACCCCTTGCTATGTTCGCAAACGCGAGGCAGGTGCTCGCAATTGCAATATCAGAGCACCAACACACTGGATATTCTTGTTTCAGTTCAACACATCCCCTTACGCGTCTGAAACTCATCCGAGCCCTCAAGAATCCAAATCAAACATCAACACATGTCTAGAATCATTATATGAACTCGCTCGCGTGATCAATACACAAAAATAATATCTAAAACTACGAATCGGACACCAGAACGCATGAATTCCAAAGTAAATTTCAAGAACTTCTTAAATTGCAACTAAGAGTCCGAATCCTATCAAATCGACTCTAAATGATACTAAATTTTGCAGAAGAGTTCTAATAGCATAACTGACCTATTCCAAGCCCCAAAACGAAATAGCTAAAAGTCAACCTATGGCCAAACTTCTAAATTTCAAATTTCCAAATTCGGCAAAAAAACGCAAATCAACCTACGTGCTTTTGAAGTCGATTAAGGGCATATGCCCAAGTCCAAAATCATGATACAAAGTTATCGGAGCCATCAAAACACCGTTCCGGGGTCGTTTTCACAAAAGTCAAAGTTTGGTCAACATTTCTAACTTATGTTTCTAAGTGAAGAACCAAAGGGTCTAAATCAAACCAAAATCTTCTCAGAATGTAAACAATCAACCTCGTAAGTCATAAAACCATAAAAACATGTGTGAATCACAAAAAGGGGTAACGGTGTGCAAATCCACAAAATGGCCGGTCGGGTTGTCACATTCTCTCCCTCTTAAAACAAATGTTCCCTCGAAAGTGCATAAGGTCATACTAAAAAGATCAATATCAGGATAATGACTCCACATGTCATGCTCGGTCTCTCAGGTCGCCTCCTCGATCGGATTACCGCTCCATTGAACCTTCACTGAAGCAATGTTCTTTGATCTCAACTTCCGGACATGTGTGTCCAAGATAGCCATCGGCTCCTCAGTATATGTCAAATCCTTGTCCAATTGGACTGATCTGAAGTCTAAAACATGAGACAAGTCACCATAATACTTCCGGAGCATAGAAACATGGAAGACTAGATGTATTGCAGATAAGCTAGGGGAAATTCAATCTTGTAGGCCACCTCACCAATCCTCTCAAGGATCTCAAAAGGTATGATGTACCTAGGGCTCAACTTGGATTTCTCCCCGAACCTCATCACACCCTTAATGGGTGAAACTTGGAGAAAAACCCGTTCACCAACCATAAATGCTACATCACAAACCTTCGGATCAGAATAACTCTTCTATCTAGACTGGGTTGTACGTAGCCGATCCTGAATAAACATGACTTTCTCCAAGGTATCTCGAACTAAATCAGTGCACAACAACTTAGCGTCTCTTGTCTCAAACCAACCAACTAGCGAACGACACCGTCTCCAAATAGGGCCTCATAAGGAACCATCTGAATACTCAATTGGTAGCTATTGTTGTAGGCAAAATATGCAAGCGGCAAGAACTGATCCCAAGAACCCCATAAATCCATAACACAGGCATGAAACGTATCCGCCAATATCTGAATGGTGCGCTCAGACTGCCCGTCTTTATAGGGGTAACATGTTGTACTCCACTCAACCCGTGTGCCTAATTCGCAGCGCTGCACAGCTCTCTAGAAGTGCGATGTGAACTTTGTGGCCCGACTAGATATAATGGATACCGTCAGACCATGAATTAAGACAATCCTGTAGATAAAGATCTAAGCTAGTTGTAGGTAGTCTCCACCGGAATGAAATAAGCCAACTTGGTCAACCTATACACAATCACCCATACAACGTCAAATTTCTTCAAAGTCTGTGCGAGTTCCACTTTGGAATCTCAAATCTTTAAAGCAAGCCTCTTGGTCTCTGATACTCATACTTCACTTGCTGACAATTTAGACACCGAGCTAAATACCTTACTATATCTTTCTTCATATTCCTCCATCAATAGTGTTGTCTCAAATCCTGATACACCTTAGCGTCATCCTGATGAATGAAGTACCTCAAACTGTAGGCCTCCTGAAGGATCAACTCACGCAACCCATCTACATTAGGCACACTTAACCGGCCCTACATTTGCAACACACTGTCATCCCCGATACAAACCTCTTTGGCATCGCCATGTTGTATTGTATCCTTAAGAACAAGCAAATGAGGTCGTCATACTGATGCTCTCTGTTGTGATCATATAAAGAAAATCGGGAAACCACGCAAGCAAGAACTCGGCTAGTCTCCGAAACATCCAATCTAACAAACTAATTGGCCAAAGCCTAAAAATCAAGTGCTAGTGGCCTCTCTACTGCCAATATGCGCAGGTAATCACCCTACCGTCTTGCTTCAATACCGCACCAAGCCCAACACGTGACGTATCACAACACACAGTGTAAGACCCCGAACTCGTAGGCAACACCAACACTAGGGTTGTAGTCAAAGAAGTATTGAGCATTTGAAAGCTCGCCTCATATTCCTCGGACTATCTGAAAGAAGCACTCTTCTTTGTTAATCTGGTCATAGGTTCAACAATGGATGTGGTAACTCTGAAATGCTTCAATCTTCTTCTGGTCCACATTGATCCCCTCACTCGACACCACATGACCCAAAAGTGCCACCGAATTAATCAAGAATTCACAGTTTGAGAATTTTGCATACAACTTCTTCTCTCTCAAGGTCTGAAGCACGATCCTCATATGCTGCTCATGATCTTCCTGACTGCGGGAGTACACCAAGATGTCGTCAATAAACACAATGACAAAAGAGATATGGCTGGAATACACTATTCATCAGGTTCATAAGTGTTTCTTGGGCGTTGGTCAGCCGAAATGACATCACAAAAAACTCGTAGTGACCATATCGGGTCCTGAAAGCACTATTTTAAATATTCGAATCCCAAATCTTCAGCTGATGATACTATGAACTCAAATCAATCTTCGAGAACACTTTGGCACCATGTAACTGATCAAATAAGTCATCAATTCACGACAATGGGTACCTCTCCTTTACTGTGATCTTGTTCAACTGCCGATAATCAATACGCATGCGCATAAAACCATCATTTTTCTTCACAAACAATATTGGAGCGCCCCAAGGCGACACAGTAGGTCGAATGAAACCCTATCAAACAACTCTTGCAACTGCTCCTTTAACTCCTTCAACTCCGCTAGAGCAATATGATAGGGTGGAACAGAAATGGGTTGAGTGCCCAGCAACAAGTTGATACCAAAATCAATATCTTTATTGGGCGGCATCCCTGGAAGATCTGCTGGAAATACATATGGGAAGTCTTTCACTACTGGAACTGATTCAACAGTATGAGTATCAGCACTAGCATCTCTCATGAAGGCTAGATAAGTATCACACCCCTTCTCAACCATTTGATGATCCTTTAGAAATGACACAACCCTACTAGGAACATAATCCAAAGTACCTCTCCACTCCAACCGTGGTAAACTTGGCATAGCCAATGTCACAGTCTTAGCGTGACAATCCAGAATAGCATGATAGGGAGACAACTAGTCCATGCCCAAGATAACATCAAAGTATACCATATTGAGTAGAAATAGATCAACTCTGGTCTTAATCCACCAATAACAACTAAACACGACCGATACACATGGCCCACAACAATAAAATCTCCCATAGGCATGGGCACATAAACATGAGAACTCAAAGAATCACGAGATATATCCAAATATGGAGCAAAGTAAGATAACACATATGAATAAGTGGATCCCGGATCAAATAGGACTAATGCATCTCTATGACAAACCGAAACCATATCTGTAATGACTGCGTTTAATGCGGCCGGTTTTCTCCTGCCCGAAAAAGCATAGAATTTGGCCTGACCTCCCCCTCTAGGGTGACGTCTACCCGCCTGACCCCCACCCATTGCTGTTTGTATAGGTAGAGCCGCAGCAGGAGCAACAACAATGGCCTGTGAAGTATGTGGACCTGGCTGAATCCGTGGAGCCTGAGTAGTCTGTGGAGGGGCACCCCTTTTGAGTCAGGGGAAGTCCCTCACCATATGCGGGCATCACCATACTCGAAGCAAGTTCTTAGTGGGCGTGGCTGTTGAAACTGGTTCCGGCCTGGTCGGCTGGACTAACCGCTGAAGGCACCCCGTGCAAGAGGTGCACTAGAAAGTAGCTGAGTAAAATGTGCAACCTGAGACCACAGAATAGTCGGAGCACCACTAGAAGCTGGAAATACTAAATGAACTGGACGGATCACAAATCCTATACCATGACGGGTTGTAGCTGCAGCGTGGCCACCACTAAATTCTCCAGAACCTCGAGGACTTTTGGCCTCCCTGCCCTCTCTCTCACGGCCCCGCATACCCTCCAACCCCCCTGCGATCTCTACCACCTGCTGATATGGGGTATTTGTCTCCAACTCTTAAGTCATGCTGAATCTAATACCATAGTTGAGACCCTCAATGAATCGGTAGACTCACTCTCTAGCTATAGAAACCAAGGCAGGTGCATGTTTAGACAAATTACTGAATCTGACAACATACTCTGACACCGTCATAGTACCTTGGCAGAGCTACTCAAACTCCGCGCGCCATGCATCCCGTAGGTTCTGGAGAACAAAATCTCTCAAGAACATCTCTAAAAATTGATTCCTTATAAGTGAAGCTGCATCGACTGGGCTACCCCTCTCGTAAACCCGCCACTACTGATATGCTGCTCCCTACAGCTGGAAAGTGGTAAAATCAACTCCGCTCGTCTCCACAATACCTATGGTGCGAGAATGCGGTGGCACTTCTCTCAAAATCCCTGTGCATCCTCTAAAGCTAAGACACTTTAAGTAGGAGGATGATACTTCTTAAACCTCTCAAGTATAAGTTGCGCTCCTGACATAACCTCTAGAACCTGATCAACATGGACCCGCTTATTTGGAGTACAAGCCATGAGAGTTTGAGCCCCCCCCCCCAGCCTGAGATGTGGCTGGTGCAAGTGGAATCATCCCCGCCTGGGCTAAAGTACCTAACATACTCAAGAAATGTGCAATGGTCTCCTGAAGTGCAGGGGTGGCAACATGTGCCTCGGGTGACTGCCCCCTAACTGGAGCTACTGGTGGCTCCTCATTTGCAACTCGGGAATGTGCCCCTCCTTGACCTCTACCCAAGCATCGGCCCCGACTTCTCGCAGCTCTAGCATGGGGCATGGGTGTTTGATTTTTGGATTCAGCAGTGCGTGTCCTCACAATCTGTGAGAAAATAGAAAGTCAAAGATTTAGATTTCGAAGTTAACCAATTCGCACAATAAGAAATAAAAGAAGTGGAGTTTTCCTAACAGTTCCGTGCCCTCTCGAAGATAAATACAGATGTCTCTGTACCAATCCGCAAGACTCTACTAAAACTGCTTATGAGTCTTAACACCTATGAACCTAGAGCTCAAATACCAACTTGTCACGACCCCAACTTCTACCTTAGGATGTCGTTATGACACCTAGTCTCTAAGACTAGGTAAGCCTAATATTTAATGATAACTAACAAATATAATCAACAGAATACTAAAGCAAGACTAATAAACTCATGAAAACTTCCAAAATGATATCTCAATAAATTTCCAAAACCGGTGGGATTGAGTCATAAGCTCTAGAGAGTAATCTAGAATGTCTACTACAACACTGTCCGAATAAGAAAACAACAAAATGAAATGATATGGAAGGTGAATCCGAGGCCTGCAGATGCCGAACAGGTATACCTTGAAGTCTCCAGAAGAACATCTACAATCAATCACTAACATCCAACATGGACAGACGTACCTAGATCTACACAAAAATATGTGCAGAAGTGTAGTATAAATACACCATAACGGTACCCAGTAAGTATCAAGCCTAACCTCAGTAGAGTAGTGACGAGGCCAAGTCAAGACACCTACTAGGACATAATAAACAGAACGAAATATAATAATGAGAAGTAATAGAAAGTGGATAGATAAGTGATAATGAAGCAGGTTAATAAAGTAGAGTAATGACAAAATTGTAAGCATAAAGTTAACAAGAAAAAAGAAAATACAGATAATCACGATAGTCAAATATGGACAAAACGTATAAGACAAGGAAGAATAGAAGCAACAAGAACTATTCCACCAATAACTCTTTTCAACATGAGATGCACAACAAGAATCGCAATCAAGGTACTGCCTCGTATACAACAAGAATCACAACCGAGGTACCGTCTTATATTCACATTTCTCAATTTCAATCACAATTTTCCTTATACCGCCGTGTGAGCCTTACATTTTTGGATAGTTTTGAAACATTTTTCCCGGAATAGCTACACGTACTTTAGCCCACATTATGACGCCGTATGTCTTAAAGTAACTCCCTTACTAGAAACACGCACATAAATCCTGCTTTATGCCGTCGCATGCACATTAACCCCTATCCTTATACCATCGCATGTGCATCAATATCATAACACAATAACATCTCATACCACAAGTGCCCATATTCCACAACTTAACAAGAATCAACAATATCATTATTTCCATAATAATAGCCCATGGTTCAACCACAATGTGTACAAGAACATCAGCAATAACAAAGAATGCGAATTGCTAAACAAGGAAGATATCTCAAAATTAACAACTTTGCCTCAACTTGATAACAGCTTCCTCAACTTCAACACCAATAACTCAATAAGAAGATATTTCACGAAATAACGACTCCAATTACAAGTAATTCAACAATTAAGGATGTAACAAGGGAAAAAGGAAGGCTTTAACTGTAACTAGGCATATACGAGCAAAATAACAAGTAAGAGGTGGAACAAGTATTAAACAAGTCAAATAAGGCATGTAAGGATAGACTAACAGATTCAAGAGTAGATTAACAATGAGAAGTAAAACATGATATGACAATTCAATAAAAATCATGGAAAGAGTCTAAATAATCTTATCGGTCAAATACCACATATAACTCGTTTACCCACTCATCACTTTGCATACACAGCTTTCACATAGCACAAATAGCACAATCAATCCCAAATCCTAAGAGGTAGTTCCCCCACACAAACTTAGACAAGATGCTTACTTCAACTAGGCCAACTCAACCCTCGAAAATAACTTTTACCCTAAAATTTGCCTCCACACGGATCAAATCTAACCAAAATTGACTTAATATAATCAAACAATGCAAGGTAAACAATTACAATATATAAAGTTATGATCTTTACACTTTTCCCAAAAAGTCAACCCAGGACCCTCTAGGTTAAAACCCGGTCCAAGGGTAGATTCCAAATACACATAATCCCATGAGTCTATATATGTGATTAGTCTCAAAATTTGAGTCCAAATCGACTTTCAAAACTCAAATTATTATTTTTCAAAAACTTGACAAAATGTCCTACTTTTTCCTCTTTGATTCACCTAAATTTGATGTTAAATATAAGATATAATCGTGAAATATAGTTGGAAATTGATCAGAATCACTCACCCAATGTTTGTAGTTGAAAATTCTCTCCCCAAATCGCCTCCTAGCGAGCCTAGGATTCTAAAATATGATAGAAAGATATGAAATCCCGACTTTCTAACCTTTCTTTCAGTTGCAACGAACCCTCACAATTGTGAAGAATTCCTTGCATATGCGTCTACTGCCTAGCCTACAGGTAGTTCTCAAATACGACAAATGGGTTCGCACTATCCTTTTGCAAATGCGACTGTTTAGTCGCAAATGCGAACTACCCAACTCAAGCCTAATCTTCGCAAACAAAACAAGGTGTCGCAATTGCAAAACCTGAGATCCCTGCTATGTTCGCAAATGTGATGCTCTCAAAATTGCGACATCATTGCACCAGCACACAAGATATTCCTGTTTCAATTCAAAACATCCTGCGACGTGTCTGAAACTCATCCTATCCCACTGGGCTCCAAACCAAATATCCACACAAGTCTCAAAATATCACACAAACATGCTCACATGATCAAAACACAAAAATAACATCTAGAACTATGAATTGGACACCAAAACGCATGAATTCCAAAGTAAATTTCAAGAACTTTTAGAATTGCAACTAAGCGTCCAAATCCTCTCAAATTGACTCCAAACGATACTAAATTTTGTAGGCAAGTTCCAAATATCATAATGGACCTAGTCCAAATCCCAAAATAAAATTCTAAACTCGATAGCTAAAAGTCAACCTACGGTATAACTTCTAAACATCAAATTGCCAAATTTCGATAAAACAACACAAATCTACCTATGAACTTCTGAATTTGATTCCAGGCATACGCCCAAGTCCAAAATCACGATACGAAGCTATCGGATCCATCAAAAAACCATTCCGGGGTCGTATTCACAAAACTCAAAGTTTGGTCAACATTTCTAACTTAAACTTCTAAGTCAAGAACCAAAGGGTCTAAATGAACCAATCAACCCCGTAAGTCATAAAATTATAAACATACATGTGTGAAGCATCAAAAAGGATAACGAGGCATAAATTCACAAAATGACCGATCGGGTCGACACGTTAAACAACTGGTTTATGGTGATCTTCATTAGCCGTGGTTGCTGATGTCACCAAACATCTTCCCAATGCATCATTAATTAAATGATTATCTTTGTACTCTTTTGCAAATTCATTTAGTAAGTCAATTTGAAAACATGAAAATGATGGACCAGTTTCGGAAAACTTCATTATATTTTGCATGTCAAATAGTACTCGTTCTTCATCTCTTGATGGATGTCAATAATGGATCTTCCTATTGCGAGATATAGTCTCCTTAATGTTAATTGTACTTTTCTATTTTCCTCCATTTCTAGTTGTAACGACCCGATCGGTCGTTCCGGGAGTTTAACCTCGTTTTCCATATTTCTTCTTTATTAAGTGTTGTTTAACTCCTTTATGTTTGTTGAGATGGTTGGCTCGGGTTCGGAGTGATTGTGGAGAGGAATGCGACACTTAGTCTCTTAAGTTTGTGATTTAGTTGGAAAAGTCAACCGGAAGTCGTCTTATAGGAAATGATCTCGGAATGTGGTTTTGTGGCTCGGATAGATTTATTAGGTAATTTGGGACTTATGAGTGTGTTCAGAATGTCATTCGGAGGTCCGAAATAGATTTAGTCTTGAATTGGCGAAATTGGACTTTTGGAAATTTTCGATCGGCAGTGGAAATTAGCTAACGGGGTCGGAATGGAATTCTGGAACTTGGGATAGGTTCGTACTGTCATTTGGGATGTGTGTGCAAAATTTCAGGTTATTCGGACATGTTTTGAGTGGTTTCGACATCGTTGGCGTATTTCGGAAGTTTAGAAATCCTTAGGCTTGAATTATGGTTCTATTTGGTGTTTTGATGTTGTTTTGGGTGTTCGGACGGTTCGACTAAGTTTGTGTAGCCATTTATGACTTGTGGGTACCATTGGTTGAGGTCCCGAGGGCCTCGGGATGAGTTCAGATGGTTGGCAGATGAGTTTTTGGCATTAGAGTGTGCTTGTGTGTTTCTGTTCTATGTTTTCGCGGATGCGACAGGTGCGGATTAGTCATCGCAGGTGCAACATTCGGGCTAATTGAGGTGCATCGCAGATGCGGAGATGTTACCGCACCTGTGAGCCCGCATGTGTGGCTGTTTGGACGCAGGTGCGGAAAGAGAGATATTAATGGGCGTCGCAGATGCGCACTTGGGACCGTAGGTGCGGGTCCGCAGGTGCGATATAGAGGCCGCAAATGCGGCAATCACTAGGCAGGTCATATAAATAGATGCCTTTGCGAGTTTTTGGCTTATATCATTATATTTTCATACGGGATGAGGCTTTTGGGAGCAAATTGAAGAGGGATTTCAGAGGATTTTCGTGGAGGTAAGTTCTTGGACCTAAAACTCGATTCTATGTCGATATTTGACTGATTAAGCATGGAATTAGTGGAATCTAATGGTATAAATTGGGGGTTTAGGGCTTGGGAATTTGAGACTTAAAATTCAGGAATTGAGGGGTCATTTGTGGTTGGATTTTTATGCATTTTATATGTATAGACTAGGGAGAGGGTAAGGATTCTTGTGATGTGATGTTTATAGAATTTTGAGATGGGCCCGAGGGACTCACGAGAGTTGATTAATGTCCCAGAGACTCACGAGATTGCAAGGTAGCTGCACGCGCCCACATCCCTGCCTTCTCCTTCTTACTTCTTTGGTACTTACATACTCAGGCTTATATTGTATTAGAGATAGTGTATCAGACTTGTATTCTTTAGATGCTCATGACTGATGACTCTGGGTTTTGGGACAGAGGGGAAATGTTTATTTATCTTTATTTGTTTGAAATGTTAAAGTGTAAATTTTATGACAATATCGACAGTATTAAATAAAAATGAAAAGGTTGCTTTATGTTTAAGTATTGCGTTAGCTTGCCTAGTACCACTATAGGGGCCATCACGGCCGGGGTGGTTTTGGGGTTCGTGACAAGTTGGTATCAGAGCCTTGTTTACATAGAGCTCACCGGTCATAAGCAGGTTTAGTAGTCTCTTTCGGATCGGTACAGAGACGTCTGTACTTATGTTCAAGAGGCTACAGAACCCATAGGAAAAATCTCACATCCTTCAATTCTTGTCGTGCGAATCCATCTATTCAGCTAAAAGTATAACTCTTTAAATTCCTCTCAAGTATTCGAATGCACACGTGAGCGCTCGGTATCAGCTGTGTAACGACGACTTATGTTTTCCAAGAGTGAGGTGCGAGAGGTGATTTTAGCATGTTGATAATGGGCCAGTCTGGAGGACTTGAGGTCGGGTTCTATTTATGATTTGAGTGCTGAGATTTCGATTATGTGAGCACATGCATTTGGGACTTATATGTCCATTTGTGTTCTTATTGGTGGGACTATGTGGCTGGGTGACTATGTGGTGAGTGTGATTCGATGGTGAGAGGGGTTCATATTGTTTGATTGTGACAAAAAGGATTGGCTGGATATGTAGCAGAAACTAGTGAGTGTTTGACTTCTGTCTTGAGACAACATATTGCCTCGAGTTGCGAGTGTATTGGAGGACCTCTCATGTAGGTTAGTTGTGGAGGGAAGTGGATCTCCCCGTTGTGTTATAAGTGTTTAGTGATATATTTTGGGCTGACCAATGCCCCAGTTGCATTCATGTATTTGATTAACGGTTTCCAACAGTAATTGTACCCCTTCATTATTGTATCCATTGATGGCATCCTGGCATACCCACGTAGCCAGGAGGAGCATACTAAGCATTTGAGGATGGTGCTATAGAGATTGACGGAGGAGAAACTTTATGCAAAGTTCTCCAAGTGTGAATTCTTGGATTAGTTCAATAGCATTTTTTGGGCACGCGGTGTCCGGTGAGGGTATTCAGGTGGTCAGACGAGCGTGAAGAGAGAGCTCTAGAAGCTCAAGATTTCCTTGACCACAACTCTAGTGTTAGTTCTGCCATCAGCTTCAGGTTCTTATACCGCGTATCTTGATGCCTCGAGGATAGGCATTGTTTGTGTTTAAATGTAGGAGGGTATAGTGATTGCGTGATAACTATGATTTTTGAAAGGATATATAGATGATATCAATTTGAGGCTAAGCAGGCAGGGTTATCTCCCGTGGAGTGTCCTGAGGTTGTATGATCCTTAGGTGGTTTTATAGAATTACCCCTTTACCAGTAAATGTTATATGTTATAAGTTGAGTTTAGATCGCTTGTGGAAGTTGGCACCGCTATTGCAATGGTGAATATGAGGTTGTAGATGATTTGGGATGTTAAATGGTTTGAGTTATATATGAGCTTATGAAGGATTTAGTTGAATCTCACTGTGGTATGGCGGTGTTGTTAGCGTATGGTCATTATGAGTTATTGTTTGTTTTGATCTTGGCTTGAGCCAAGTGGGGAAGTTTGCTAGTGATAAGTTGGTTGCACGATTATGTGATGTGTTGGGTTCTGTTCGAGGTATAGTGGTGAATCGGTTATGGCCTGCAGAGGTTGAGATCGAGGCTGACTTGAGTAAAAGGAAATTTTGGATAGGGGTTGTTTATGCTTTATGGGTGTATAAGAATCATGGAACATCTTGAGTTGTTATTGGTGAAGGATGTAATGTGCATGGGACAGGAATTTATTTGGTTGCATTAAGGTGGGGTTACTTCCTGGGGTGTTGGAGTGCTAATGAAGCACCGTTCGTTCGGTCCATTTTATTAGTCTAATTGAGGTTTGAGTAGAGTGGATGACTCCCAAGAACGGTTCTAATGGATTCAAGATGTATAGGTAACAATTGGGAATCTTAAAGGTGTGCATTTGGCTAGAACTGAGATTTACATTGGAGGGTGTCAAGACTTGTGGCATTTCCACGTTATCATGGATTCTACATATCAGTATCAGGAAGTGAAGGTAATGGCTTTAGATTTGTAGGAAGTCTCTTCAGGGTAAGCATTTTGAATGTGGTACTTTTGGGGATATTTCAGAGAGTATTTAGCGGCTTACGAGCCTTAGATGGTACGATCTTGTGCTTGGGTCTTGCGTGGTGAGTCTAGGTTGAGAATTGCAGTATTATGGCAAGGAGAAGTATCAATTCGAAGGTAAGTCAGAAGGAACTTGGATAAATAGGACAGCTTTGTAATAGGTCGGATCGGATGGTAAAAGGATGTGATTACTTTGGGTGCTTATGAGGCAATGAGTTTTTATAGGTGTTTCTTAGCAATGCTCTTGGGCTTTGGTCATGCATAGCTTGGTTGATTTAGAAGGATTCATTCATGTCGGTTTGGTGTCGTACAAATGGGATTCAGAGAGTTCTTGGTGGTTTCTACTACGGTTAGAGATGTGTATTTTCTGCTGGCATGAGGAGCATGGGATGTATAGTGATTTTTCTTCCAGATGGGATCAAATGTAAAGTTCTTGTCTAGTTGGATAAGTAGTTTCTTGCAGCTCAGAAGGGATTATGAAGTTCTCATATTTATCATAGGATGGCATAGTGCATGCGGTATATTGTGTAGAGACTGAGATTGCATGTGTGGTTCTCAGTTCAGTTATGGAAGGAAGGTCATCAATTCATAGGCAGTACTGGCAGTTTGAGATGACTAGGCAAATGATATCACTATTGGGTGGCTTGATGAGGGTATACATTTTAGAAAGGGAAATGTGTGGAGTTAAGGGTGCTTAATTGGTATTGTGACGCTCTCTTGTTGGATCGGCTGCTGATATTCAGGGTTTCTTGGTGGCATGAATGAATTATAGGGGTATCCCTTGTGGAATGATTGAGTATTAGGGATGTGTTATATATTCGAGCGGTGAAATTGGGATCAGATATGGTAATTTGTGCGCTTCATGGACTTCGAGACTGAGAGTTCTCATAAACAGATTATTTTGTGGTTGTGAACCGTGAGGATGCGAGCAAAGCTAGTCAGATGTTAGTGAATGCCATGATTCAGTCATTGTGAACCTTCAGAGAGTTATCTATATGTTGTGGGTGACCAGAGTTGATTTAAGGTTATTGGTAGGCCCAGTATGGTTGTGTGTTCTGCACCGGGTCGAAATCGTTGACTCCGAATTGCTATTGTTGAGGGATGTATCATTCGATTGGCATTGAGTGTATTCATATTCTAGAGTGATTTATGGGTTACCCTTCGGTGTTGCGAGGAGTGGTGATTGTTGGTTACATGCACATATGGTGCAGATTTATTTGAGCGGGAGTTGAGTAAGGTAAGTAATTGGGTATTGCGGATTAAGTCATATTGGTTATGTTCTTTCGGGTTCGTGTGGCATGGTATCGTCCAATTCCCCGTGGTTATGGCAACACACTTTGAGTACTTGATGACGAATTATGCATGGTTATTGATTTTGAGCATGGTGGCTGGAAGTATTTCATGTGACCTAGTGTTTGGATGGTATCATGCATTGTAGCGGAGTTTTGTAGAGGTATGATCCTCAGTGTGGGATTCGTGTGTTTTGGTTTTACGATGTGTGCCAGGCTCGTAGCATGGTGTTGTGATGGTACTTGTTGAGCTGGCGGGATAATCCTTTCGTGTGAATCTTTTCTATGATTGAGTACGTTGGGATGTTTCTGTGTGGTGCACGAGTTGCACAGGTTATGGCTCCGGATGGTATTGATGCGTCATGTTGCTAGAGTGATTGTGGTAGATGAGATGAGGTCGTGGGGACTAGAATGGGTACTTCCGGATCTGGTTGCGGTATATTTGGGAGGATATTGATGTTGATCGGCTTATAAACTTTGCAGTATTTCCTGACTGAGAAGGGGGAGTTCCATGACTGACTGATCGGACGAATGGTTGCTAGTTTCTACATGTTTCTTTCATCATCGGTAGTATATGAAAGTTTTAGAGCGAGGCATTGCTTGATAAGAGGTTATGTACCGGTATTGGGTTGTTTTGAGCAGCGATTGTGATTAGAAGTTATCGCTATGAGTGCTTGAGTCATGCGGTATATTATGTGATTGCATCTTGGGTTACGAATATGGATTGATACAGCGTGTTCAGACTTATTCAGTTTATAGTTATGGAATTTTGATCTTGTAATTATTTCAGAAGTGAAAACTTGGTTCTAAAGTTTATGGGTAAGGTTGGATTTTTTAATTTCAACTGTGTTGTGCTACTGAACCTATATGAGATAGGGTGACGTGGGATCACCTCCGGGTATGTGCATGGTAGGTTACACGGCCACTTTAGTGGTTTTCAGAACAACTCTAGGCACGTTCGAGGACGAACGTATGTTTAAGTTGGGGAGAATGTAACGACCCGATCGGTCGTTCCGAGAGTTTAGCCCCGTTTCCCCTATTTCTGCTTTATTAAGTGTTGTTCAGCTCCTTTATCTTGTGTTGGGATGGTTGTCTCGGGTTCGGAGTGATTGTGGAGATGAATGAGACACTTAGTCTCTTAAGTTGGTGATTTAGTTGGAAAAGTCAACTGGAAGTTGGCTTATAGGAAAATGATCTCAGAATGTGGTTTTGTGGCTCAGATAGCTTCATTAGGTGATTTGGGACTTAAGAGTGTGTTCGAAATGTCATTCGGAGGTCCAGAGTAGATTTAGGCTTGAATTTGCGAAATTGGATTTTTGGCAACTTCCGGTCGGCAGCAGTGGAAAATTAGCTATCGAGGTCGTAATGGAATTCCGGAAGTTGAGATAGGTTCGTACTGTCATTTGGGATGTGTGTTCAAAATTTCAGGTTATTAGGACGTGTTTTGAGTGGTTTTAGAAATCCTTAGTCTTGAATTATGGATCTATTTGGTGTTTTGAAGTTGTTTTGGGTGTTCTGACGGTTCGACTAAGTTTGGGTAGTCATTTATGACTTGTGCGTACCATTGGTTGAGGTCCCGAGGGCCCCGGGATGAGTTAGGATGGTTGACGGATGAGTTTTTTGTCATTAGAGTGTTCTGGTGTGTTTCTGTTCTGTGATTTCCGCAGATGTGAACTGGTGGCCGCATGTGCGGTCACCGCAGGTGCGGATTAGTCATCGCAGGTGCGGCGTTTGGGCTAATTGAGGTGCATCGCAGATGCAGAGATGTTACCGCACCTGCGAGCCCGCAGGTGCGGCTGTTTGGACGCAGGTGCGGAAAGAGGGATATTAATGGGCGCCACAGATGTGCACCCGGGACCGCAGGTGCGATATAGAGACCACATATGTGGCAATCGCTGGGCAGGTCATATAAATAGATGCTTTTGCGAGTTTTTGGCTTATTTCATCATATTTTCATATGGGCTGAGGCTTTTGGGAGCAAATTGAAGAGGGATTTCTTTGGAGGTAAGCTTCTTGGACCTAAAACTCGATTCTATGTCGATAATTGACTGATTAAGCATGGAATTAGTGGAATCTAATGGAATAAATTGGGGGTTTAGGACTTGGGAATTTGAGACTTAAAATTTAGGAATTGAGAGGTCATTTCTGGTTGGATTTTGTTGCATTTTTTATGTATAGACTCGGGAGAGGATGAGGATTCTTGTGATGTAATTTTTATAGAATTCTGATACGTGGGCCCGAGGGTCAGGTTTGGCTAATTTCGGGATTTTTGGTATATATTGGTTATTTTCAAGTGGGCATTGTTCCCTTAGAGTATTTTGATGATATGAATATGTTTTTGAATAGATTCGGGGCGTGTTGAGGCCGAGTCGAGGGGCAACGGCATCGCGGAGTAGATTTTTCGTACGGTTTGAGGTAAGTAGTGACTGTAACTCTTGTCCTGAGGGTATGAAACCCCGGACTTCTCATTGTATCACTGTTTTGGAGTGACGCGCATGCTAGATGGCGAGTGTGTGGAGTACACGGTTGGGGGATTGTGACTTGGCCCGTCCCATGGAAACTATTAAGTTGCGTATTTGATTATGAATCATATGATATTTCATGTTTCAAAGATTATTACTATGTTTGGGCGGAATGCTGTATTTGGGCCTCGTGCCAAGTGTTTGGACCCCTTGGGGGCTTTTTACTGTATTCCTCACTATGTTGACTTATGATTTACACTCAGTCATATTATGTTTAACTTATTTCGAAACTAAGTCTTATATACACTATTTTGAGTATTAAAAATTATATTTTGGGTCGAGTACCCCGTTTTACTGATAGCCCGAGTGGCTTTTGAGAGGTTTCTGACTGAGTGAGGCTGAGGGCCTATGTTGTGAGGATATTATGGGATCGGGTTATGCATCACAACATGTTATTGATAGGCCGAGTGCCAGAGTGATTGATGCCATGATTTGGCTTATTATAGCTCTTGGGCTGAAGGAGCTCCTCCGGAGTCTTTACACACCCCCAGTGAGCACAGGTACCTACTGAGTGCGAGTGACGAGTGATTATGAGGCATGAGTGTCTATGAGGTTGCCCGAGGGGCTGATTACAAGTGATTGTGAGGCATGCTGAGTGACTGATCCTGAGTGATTTTATGCCCGAGGGGCGATTTATGATACATGTTTCTGCCCAAGACGCTATCTATAATTTCTATCATTTCTATACTAAATTATCTTGATTTCTATGGAAACTGTTGGAAGGTACATTTTTGAAGGGAATTTTACTGAAATCGACTTTCAAGTGCAACAAATTGTGGTACCTATGAGTTTCAAAAGAAAAGTTGTATTTACTGTGGATTAATGATTTGTTTTATGTGTTTCATAGTTCTCAGATATTATTTACTTTCATTACTACTGAGTTGGCGTACTCACATTACTCCCTATACCTTGAGTGCAGATTCAGGTGCTAGGGCTGATTGAGAGTTGATTTACTGTCCCAGAGACTCACGAGATTGCGAGGTAGCTGAACGTGTCAGCAGCGCTGCCTTCTCCTTCTTACTTCATTGGTACTTGCATACTCAAGCTTATATTGTATTAGAGATAGTGTATCAGACTTGTATTCTTTAGATGCTCATGACTGATGACTCTGGGTTTTGGGACAGAGGGGAAATGTTTATCTATATTTATTTGTTTGAAATGTTAAAGTGAAAATTTTATGACAATATCGGCAATATTGAATAAAAATGAAAAGGTTGCCTTATGTTTAAGTATTGAGTTGGCTGGCCTAGTACCACTATAGGCGCCATCACCGCCGGGGTGGTTTTGGGATCGTGACACTAGTACTATTAAATCTATGCGAAATATAAATTTACCAACTTTGACAAGAACATGTCAATGATTCCCCGTGGTTTCCTAGTGCTTTGATCAGCTAATTGTAGGGACATTTTTGTATCACTCATTTCACCCAATGCTAATTTCCTTAAAATTGAAATGGCAATAGATTTATAGAAGCTCCTGAGTCACATAATGCTTTCTCAAAATGAACTCCTCCTAGAGTATAGGGGATTGTGAAACTTCCAAGGTCTCCAAGCTTTTTTGGAAGCTTATTTTGAAGGATAACACTCCGTTTTCAGTAAGTTTTATCACATAAACTGCTTCTAATTTTCTTTTGTTAGATAATATTTCTTTTAGAATTTTTGCATAAGATGGAATTTGTGTCAAAGCTTCTATGAAAGGAATGTCAATATAAATTTCCTTTAATATTTTCAAAAATTTTGAGAATTATTTATCAAGTTTTTCTCTTTCTTTTTTTGAGCAAAAGGGATAGATACAACTTGTGCATTAGATTTTTTAACTTCAAGTTTTCTTTTCCCTTTATCATTTTTTTCTTTTGGAGGTTCATGAGTCCTTTCTTGATCCTCACCTTTACTTACCTGATGCTTTATCTGAATCTTGCCTTGTCTGTCTGCATATTAATCATTAAGAGCTTTATTTGAACATAGAAAAATGGCTTTGAGATGCTCCTTTGGAGTTTTTTCTGTGTTTATAGGAAAGTCTCCTTGAATTTTTCCAGATACAAGAGTTGCTAGTTGATGTTGATACCCAATTTTGCCCTTATATTTTATAAATATCATATATATTGTCACGCCCCGAAATCTCACCATCGGGCCATGATGGCGTCTAACATTGAACCCGCTAGACAAGCCAAAGTACATAGATAAACTAGCATATTAACACCACTTTAATATGATAAACTAAATAGTTCACAGTTTAACAGCGGAAATAAATATGGTTCCAAGCTAAATAAGGACAACATAATACAACAACGCGTAAACTTTCCCAAAACCTGGAGTCACAAACTCACGTACTGTCTGTATGAGTGCTAAATACAAGTCTGAAAGGAAATACATGTTTGCCTCTGAAACTAGAGGAAAATAAGACAGAATCGAAGACAAAAGGGATGGAAGAGACGCCAAGGCCCACGAACGCCAACGGGTATACCTTGAAGCCTCTATGATAAGCTGGAAGACACTCTCACTAATGATGTCCTCCGGGTCCGGTTGCGCAATCTGCACAACATAAAGAAGTGCAGGTGTAGCATCAGTACAACCGACCCCATGTACTGGTAAGTGCTTAGCCTAACCTCGGCGAAGTAGTGACGAGGCTAGAACCAGACTACCAAATAAACCTGTGCAGTTCAAATAAACAGATATACATATATACAACGGATGAGAAATACAGGGAGAAACAATTAATAAAGGTAGGGGAACATGCTGTGGGGAGATAACAGTTTCATATAAGAAATCTCAATAAGGAAAAGAACAACAAAGCCAGCATATCAATAAGGACAGGAAATCACAAACTTGCACGGCATCACCCTTCGTGCTTTTACTCTCGTCCTCACTATGCAATGTATAATGTAATCAATGTAAATCATGGAACGACATCACCCTTCGTGTTTTTACTCTCTTTCCTCACTATGCAATGTATAATGTAATCAATGTAAATCATGCACGGCATCACCCTTCGTACTTTTACTCTCTTTCCTCACAGTATAATCAATGAATATCGGTATGGAATGGTACATCGTACGGCACGGCATCACCCTTCGTGCTTTACACTCTTTACTCACAATGTCAAACAATGCACAACATCACCCTTCGTGCTTTAGCACTATTCCTCACCCAAACAGCAATCACAAACAAGGGCAAAGGAGTAAACAAAATAGACATAATAACCCCGGCAAGGGAACAATATCAAACAGTGCACGACATCACCCTTCGTGCTTTAACACTCTTCCTCACAATATCAAACAGTGCACGGCATCACCATTCGTGCTTTAACACTCTTCCTCACCCAAACAGCAATCACAAACAACGACAAGGAAGTAAGTAGAATAAATTAGAAATCCCGGCAAGGGAACATCAATTCAACAATTTAAATCCCGGCAAGGGAACAATATCAACAATTAAATCCCGGCAAGGAAACAATAACAGTAACCTCAATATCCCAACAGAGGAGACAATAACAAAAGCAACAATGACCCGGCAAGGGTATATTTCAGTAGCTCTTTCTCTTTCTTCCACTTCATTTCATAATTCACCCTATTTCTTGAGCCAATGCTCCAAAGGGTACAATTATCTCATATACCTTCATTCTTCGTTTTACAATTTGAGCCAATGCTCCAACGGAGTTTAAAGATTACAATTCCCTTCACATATTCTTCACAACATATAAAAATCATCAATAAGCATGGAAATTACCACAAACTCAGAATATTCACAATATAAGGACTCACGGTCATGCTAGACACCAATGTATAGATACTCGTCACCATGCCTATACATCGTATTTGACAATTAGCAAGAAGCAAATTATACTCAACTCCTATTCCCTCAAGCTAAGGTTAGACCAAACACTTACCTCGGGTCCCAAGTATAACAATCAACCCTCTAACACCGCCTTTCCTTTAGAATTCAACTCCGGAATGGTATCATCTAGACATAATCAAATCAAGTATATCAAAAAGGATTCAAGGATTTAATTACATGGCCTAATTATCCATTTCCTAGCATTCTTTCAAATTTATCAAACTTCGTCCCCGAGCCCGCTCGCTCGGATTCTTGCAATTCTCGAAGGGAACACTCACCCAAAGCCTAAGGATCATAAATATATGATTTTTACTTGATTTCATGGCCAAATTTACAGAAAATTCTAAGGTGATATTAAGTTCTAAGTTACTACCCATTTTCTTGAATTTTTTGCACTAGTTTATATGGTTAATTAGGTTAAGATGCATGCATGAAACTAATTTACGGGTGGAATTTACTTACCTAACAAGACCTGGTCGAAAGCTCTTAAAAATGGTGTAAATCGCCTAAGAGAGAAGGTGAGAAATGAGGAAAAAGGGTTTAAAAACCGTATTTAAACTCACTGCCTGAACAGTGATCGCACCTGCGATGCTTGGGACCGCACCTGCGGTCTCGCACTTGCGTGAAGAACCTCGCACCTGCGAAATTGGGCTGGGGGGGTCTGGGATCTGACCTGCGAAGTGGAGACCACACCTGCGAGGGTTGGCCAGGCCACTGGTGGTCGCACCTGCGATGCCTGGGACCGCGCCTGCGGTCTCGCACCTGCGATGCTGGGCAACCGCACCTGCGGTCACACTAGAGCAGGTGCACCAGCAGCCTTGTTTGCTGGTTTTTAATCCCGCTAGGTGCCCGGAAGGCACCTGGGCCCACCCGAGCCCTAATCCGAATATACCAACAAGTCCCAAATCATAATACAGACTCGCTCGAGCCTTCGGAACACTCAAAACAACGCTAAAACTCGAATTCACACCCCCAAACCTCAAGAACCGAACTTAGGAATTTTAAGTTTTCTAACTTTACTAACAACGTGCCGAACTGACTTATACAACTCGGAACGATACCAAATTTCACAGATAACTTACATAGCCTCCTACGAACTTGCCCGTGCGATCAAATCTCCAAAACAACATCATACACGTCAAATTAAGCCTCAAAGTCCATGAATCCTATGGAATTTCATAAAATATTAAATTTTCCATTTTAAGTCCGAAACACGTCAAACGAAATCCAATTTCGACAAAAATTTACATAACAGGCTTAAACCATATATAAGACATGTACCGAGCGCCGAAACTAAAATACGGGCCAAATACCATCACTTTTTAATCAGATTTCATTTTCAATTTCCTTAAATATTTTCAGAAAACAGTTTTACTCAAATATTCATTTCTCGGGCTTGGGACATAGGAATTCGATTCCGGGTATACGCCCAAGTCCCATACTTTCCTACGGACACTCCGGGACCGTCAAATCACGGGTCCGGGTCTGTTTACCCAAAATGTTTACTGTAGTCAAATTTATTCATTTTAATATCAAGTCTTAGCATTTTATTTTTTTCACAGAATTTCATGTTTAAGCTATCTGGCTATGCGCCCGGACTCTGCACGCAAATCGAGGCAAATACAAATGAGGTTTTCAAGGCCTCGGAAGTACAGAATGAGTAATAACATAGTTGATGACCCTTTGGGTCGTCACATTCTCCACCTCTAAAACAACCGTTCTTCCTCGAACGTACAGAAGAAGGAAGTACCTGAGTCGGAGAATATATGAGGGTAGTGACTCCACATATCGGACTCGGACTCCCAGGTCGATGCCTCAGGAGGCTGACCTCTCCACTGAACACGAAGAGAAGAGAAACTCTTGGATCTCAACTGACGAATCTGCCGGTCTAGAATAGCTACCGACTCCTCCTCATAAGATAAGTCCTTGTCCAACTGGACAGTGCTGAAATCTAACACATGGGCTGGATCGACGTGATACCTCCGAAGCATGGACACGTGAAAAATTAGATATACCGCTGATAAGCTAGGTGGCAATGCAAGTCTATAAGCCACCTCTCCCACTCGATCAAGAATCTCAAACGGGCCAATGAATCTAGGGCTAAGCTTGCCCTTTTTCCCAAATCTCATCACACTCTTCATTGGCGACACTCGGAGCAATACTCACTCACCAACCATGAAAGCCACATCTCGAACCTTACGATCTGCATAACTCTTTTTCCTGGACTGAGCTGTACGAAGCCTATCCTAACCTTGTCCAACGCCTCCTGAACCAAATATGTACCCAACAATCGAGCCTCTCCCGGCTCAAACTATCCAACCGGAGATCGACACTGCCTACCATACGAAGCCTCATAAGGATCCATCTGGATACTCGACTGGTAGCTGTTGTTTTAGTCAAACTCTGCTAAAGGCAAGAACTGATCCCATGAACCTCCAAAGTCAGTAACACAAGCTCGGAGCATATCCTCCAATATCTGAATAGTCCGCTCGGACTGCCCATCCGTCTGAGGATGAAATGTTGTGCTCAACTCCACCTCGGTGCCTAACTCTCGCTGAACTGCTCCCCAGAAATGCGAGGTAAACTGTGCGCCCCGGTCCGAAATGATAGATACCGACTCACCATGAAGGCGAACAATCTCCCGGATATAGATCTCAGCTAACCTCTCGGATGAATAGGAGACTTCCACAGGAATAAAATGCGCTGACTTGGTCATCCTATCAACAATGACCCAAACTGCATCTAACTTCTTCCGGATCAACGGAAGTCCAATAACGAAGTCCATAGTGATCCTCTCCCACTTCCACTCGGGAAGCTCAATCCTCTGAAATAAACCACGAGGCCTCTGATGCTCATATTTAACCTGTTGAAAATTCAAACATCGCGCCACATATGCCACAATATCCTTCTTCATTCAACACCACCAATAATGTTGCTGCAAATCCTGATACATCGTCGCGGCGCCCAGATGAATAGAGTATCGGGAACTGTGAGCCTCCTCTAAAATCAACTCTCGAATCCCATCAACATTGGGCAGACAAACTCGCCCCTGCAATCTCAAAACACCATCATCATCCAAGGTCACCTGCTTGGCACCTCCGCGCTGCACTGTGTCTCTAAGGACACACAAATGGGGATCATCAAACTGCCGATCACGGATACGCTCCAATAATGAAGAACGAGTGACCGTACAAGACAACACTTGAATAGGCTCAGAAATATCCAACCTCATAAATCGATTGGCCGGAATAAAAGCAAGACTGCCCATGCTAGCTGACTTCCTACTTAAAGCATCGGCCACCACATTGGCCTTCCCCGGGTGATATAAAATGGTAATATCATAATCTTTCAACAACTCCAACCACCTTCTTTGCCTCAAATTCAACTCCTTTTGCTTGAACAAGTACTGAAGACTCTTATGATCAGTGAACACCTCACACGCCACGCCATACAGGTAGTGCCTCCAAATCTTCAATGCGTGGACAATGGCTGCCACCTCCAAATCATGCACTGGATAGTTCTTCTCAAAAATCTTCAACTGCCTCAAAGCATAAGCAATGACCTTGCCATCCTGCATTAACACTGCACCAAGCCCAATACGAGAAGCATCACAATAGACTATATAAGGCCCTGAACCTGTGGGCAAAACCAACACCGGTGCCGTAGTCAGAGCTGTCTTGAGCCTCTGAAAGCTTGCCTCACACTCGTCCGACCATCTGTACTGGGCACCCTTCTGGGTCAACCTTGTCATCAGGGCTGCAATAGATGAGAACCCCTCCATGAACCGATGATAATAGCCTGCAAATCCAAAGAAACTCCGAATCTCTGTAGTTGATGCTGGTCTAGGACAGTTCTTGACTGCCTCAATCTTCTTCGAGTCAACCTGAATACCCTCTACTAACACGACATGACCTAGGAATGCAACTGAACTCAACCAGAACTCACACTTCGAAAACTTTGCATATAGCCTGCTATCCTTCAGAGTCTGAAGAACCACTCTAAGATGCTGCTCGTGCTCCTCCTGACAGCGGGAGTATATCAATATATTTTCAATGAAGACTATCACGAACGAGTCCAAATAAGTCCTGAACACTCGGTTCATCAAATCCATAAAAGCTGCTGGGGCATTTGTCAACCCAAACGACTTGACTAAAAACTCGTAATGCCCGTACCGAATGCGGAAAGCTGTCTTAGGGACATCGGATGCCCTAATCCTCAACTGATGGTAGCCAGATCTCAAGTCTATCTTTGAAAATACCCTGGCACCCTGAAACTGATCGAACAAATCATCAATCCTTGGTAGTGGATACTTATTCTTGATTGTAACCTTGTTCAATTGTCGGTAATCAATTCACATCCTCATCGAACCATCATTTTTCTTCACAAACAATATTGGAGCACCCCAAGGAGAAACACTGGGTCTAATGAAACCCTTCCCAAGCAAATTCTGCAGTTGTTCCTTCAACTCTTTCAACTCTGGCGGAGCCATGCGATACGGCGGAATAGAAATAGGCTGGGTGCCCGGAACCAGATCACAATAGAAATCAATGTCCCTGTCGGGTGGCATCCCCGGCAGGTCTAAAGGAAAAACCTCAGGAAACTCACGAACCACGGTCACCGAATCAATAGAGGGAACCTCAACACTAGAATCGCGCACATAAGCCAAACACCCCTTCTCGACCATACGTCGAGCCTTCACGTACAGTATAACACTGCGGGTAGAATGACCAGGAGTTCCTTTCCACTCCAAACGGGGCAAATCGGGTAAGGCTAAGGTCACCGTCTTGGCATGACAATCCAAGATAGCATGATATGGGGATAACCATTCCATCCCCAATATAAAATCAAAGTCGGCCATACCTAAAAGCACATATTAACACGGGTCTCAAGACCCCCAATCACCACAACACAAGAACGATGGAATCGATCAACCACGATAGAATCTCCCACCGGTGTGGATACATAAACAGGAATACTCAGTGGATCACTAGGCATGACCAGGTATGGTGCAAAATAAGAGGACACATACGAATACGCAGACCCCAGATCAAATAGCACTGAAGCATCTCTATCACAAAACCGAATAGTACGTGTAATGACTGGATCTGAAGACTCAGCCTCTGGCTTGGCTGGAAGAGCATAACATCAGGGCTGGGCCCCACCACCCTGAACCACATCTCTGGGACGACCGGCTGCTAGCTGGCCTCCACCTCTGGCGGCCCGAGCTCCACCTCTATGACCTCTACCTCCACCTCTAGCACCTCTACCCGCACCTCTAGCTGGCTGGGCAGGCTGTGGAACACCTGGTGCCTATACCATGGCACGAGAACCCTGATACTGGGAACTACCTGATGCTCGAGGGAAAAATCTGGCAAGGTGACCCAGATCGCCACAAGTGTAACAAGACCTCGGCTGCTGAGGGAACTGAATCTGACCCTGTCGACCTGAATGACTACCCCAAAAACTGTGATGCGTCAGTGCACTAATGGGAGCTGGTGGCGCACTGTAAGGCTACTGATCAGAATAGTGCGTCTGATACCCACGACCACCTGAAGTACCATGTGAAACCTGAAGAGCCGACTGAAAAGGTCTGGGAGGATGACCTCTTCCTGAAGAATCCTTGCCCCAGATGAGGCTCCACTGAAACAAACGAAATTACAGGGCCTTTTGTCAGCCCCCTAACCACCACCCTGTGACAAAATCATCTCAATCCTCCTGGGCACATTGGCCGCATCCTGGAATGATATGTCTGTACCTGACTCTCTAGCCATCTGAAGTCAGATAGGCCAGGCCAATCCCTCAATAAATCTCTGAACCCTCTCCCGATTAGTGGGAAGTATCATAAGAGCATGTCGGGATAGAGTTTTGAACCTGGTCTCGCACTGAGTGAACGACATGGATCCCTGCTGGAGACGCTCAAACTGCCTCCGAAGTTCCTCTCACTGAGTAATGGGAAGGAACTTCCCCAAAAATACCTCTGAGAACTGAGTCCAAGTCAAAGGTGTAGATCCAGCTGGTCTGGCTAGGCAATAGTCTCTCCACCAACTCTTGGCTGCGCCAGATAACCGAAAAGTAGCGAAGTCAACTCCGTTGGACTCCACTATGCCCATATTTTGGAGGACCACATGGCAGCTGTCCAAATAATCATGGGGATCCTCTGATGGAGAACCAGTAAAAGTAGCAGTGAATAACTTAGTGAACCTGTCCAGTCTTCACAAAGCATCTACTGACATAGCTTCTCCCTCTACTACCGGTGCTGCAATACCCGGTTGAGCTACTCCGGCTGGCTGAGGTACCGGAGTCTGAAACTGTGGAGCTAGCTGCTCTGGCACGCGGGCGGCAGGAGTCTAGGCACCTCCCCCAGCCTGAGAGACAGCTGGTGCTGTAGGAAGAATACCCGCTTGTGCTACACTCTCCATGAGTCCCACTAGACGGACAAGGGCGTCTTGAAGCACTAGGGTAGCTATGAACCCCTCTGGGACCTGAGCTGGTCCAACTGGGACTGCCGGAACTCCTCCTCGTCAAACTCGACCTTAGGGTCCTCCACTAGGGCTGCTGCTCTAGGCTGAGCCCGGCTCCGGCCCCGGCCTCGACCTCTACCTCGACTAGGAGCTCTAGCAGGAGTGTCAAGCTGTTGGGCGGAACCAAGGGAAGCACGCGTCCTCGCCATCTGCGAGAGAATCGAACAGAAACTCAATCAGTACTCAGAATCATAGCGCACGACAGAGAAAATAAGAAATATGGAGTCCTCCTAACTTTGCAGCCTCTAGGGGATAAATACGGACGTCTCCGTACCGGTCCCTCTGACTCTACCAAGTTTTCCGTGAGTTTTGAGACCTAAGAAACCTAGTGCTCTGATACCAACTTCTCACCCCTCGAATCCCACCATCGGGCCGTGATGGCGTCTAACGTTGAACCCGCTAGACAAGCCAACATACATAGATAAACTAGCATATTAACACCACTTTAATAGGATAAACTAAACAGTTCACAGCTTAACATCGAAAATAAATATGGTTCCAAGCTAAATAAGGACAACATAATACAACAACGCGTAAACTTTCCCAAAACCTGGAGTCACAAACTCACGAACATTCTATAAGAGTGCTAAATACAAGTCTGAAAGGAAATACATGTCTGCCTCTGAAACTAGAGAAAAAATAAGATAGAATCGAAGACAAAAGGGATGGGAGAGACGCCAAGGCCCACGAACGCCAGTGGGTATACCTTGAAGCCTCTATGATAAGCTGGAAGACACTCCCACTAATGATGTCCTTCGGCTCCTGGTGTGCAATCGGCACAACATGAAGAAGTGCAGGTGTAGCATCAGTACAACCGAACCTATGTACTAGTAAATGCCTAGCCTAACCTCGGCGAAGTAGTGAAGAGGCTAGAACCGGACTACCAAATAAACATGTGCAGTTCAAATAAATCGATACACATATATACAACGGATGAGAAATATAGAGAGAAACAATTAATAAAGGTAGGGGAACATGCTGTGGGGAGGTAACAGTTTCATATAAGAAATCTCAATAATGAAAAGAACAACAAAGCCAGCATATCAATAAGGACAGAAAATCACAAACTTGCACGGCATCACCCTTTGTGCTTTTACTCTCGTCCTCACTATGCAATGTATAATGTAATCAATGTAAATCATAGCGCGACATCACCCTTCGTGCTTTTACTCTCTTTCCTCACTATGCAATATATAATGTAATCAATGTAAATCATGGCACGGCATCACCCTTCGTTCTTTTACTCTCTTTCCTCACAGTATAATCAATGAATATCGGTATGAAATAGTACATCGTACGGCACGGCATCACCCTTTGTGCTTTTACTCTCGTCCTCACTATGCGATGTATAATGTAATCAATGTAAATCATGGCACGGCATCACCCTTCATTCTTTTACTCTCTTTCCTCACAGTATAATCAATGAATATCGGTATGAAATAGTACATCGTACGGCACGGCATCACCCTTTGTGCTTTTACTCTCGTCCTCACTATGCGATGTATAATGTAATCAATGTAAATCATGGCACGGCATCACCCTTCATTCTTTTACTCTCTTTCCTCACAGTATAATCAATGAATATCGGTATGAAATAGTACATCGTACGGCACGGCATCACCCTTTGTGCTTTTACTCTCGTCCTCACTATGCGATGTATAATGTAATCAATGTAAATCATGGCACGGCATCACCCTTCATTCTTTTACTCTCTTTCCTCACAGTATAATCAATGAATATCGGTATGAAATAGTACATCGTACGGCACGGCATCACCCTTCGTGCTTTATACTCTTTCCTCATAATGTCAAACAATGCACGGCATCACCCTTTGTGCTTTAGCACTCTTCCTCACCCAAACAACAATCACAAACAAGGGCAAAGGAGTAAACATAATAGACATAATAACCCCGGCAAGGGAACAATATCAAATAGTGCACGACATCACCCTTCGTGCTTTAACACTCTTCCTCACAATATCAAATAGTGCACGACATCACCCTTCGTGCTTTAACACTCTTCCTCACCCAAACGACAATCACAAACAAAAGCAAGAAAGTAAGCAGAATAAAATAGAAATCCCAGTAAGGGAACATCAATTAAACAATTTAAATCCCGGCAAGGGAACAATATCAACAATTAAATCTCGGCAAGGGAACAATAACGTAACCTCAATATCCCAACAGGGGAGACAATATCAAAAGAAATAATGACCCGGCAAGGGTATATTTCAGTAGCTCTTTCTCTTTCTTCCACTTCATTTAATAATTCACTCTATTTCTTGAGCCAATGCTCCAAAGGGTACAATTATCTCATATACCTTCATTCTTTGTGTTACAGTTTGAGCCTGCTCCAACGGAGTTTAAAGATTACAATTTCCTTCGCATATTCTTCACAACATATAGAAATCATCAATAAGCATGGAAATTACCATAAAGTCAAAATATTCACAATATAAGGACTCACGGTCATGCTAGACACCAATGTATAGATACTCGTCACCATGCCTATACATCGTATTTGACAATTATCAAGTAGAAAATTATACTCAACTCCTATTCCCTCAAGCTAAGGTTATACCAAACACTTACCTCGGGTCCCAAGTATAGCAATCAACCCTCTAACACCGCCTTTCCTTTAGAATTCAACTACGGAATGGTATTATGTAGACATAATCAACTCAAGTATATCAATAAGGATTCAAGGATTCAATTACATGGCCTAATTATCCATTTCCTAGCATTCTTTCAAATTTATCAAAATTCGACCCCGGGCCCGCTCGCTCGGATTCTTGCAATTCTCCAAGGGAACACTCACCCAAAGCCTAAGGATTACAAATATATGATTTTTACTTTATTTCATGGCCATATTCATAGAAAATTCTAAGGTGATCACAAGTTCTAGGTTATTACCCTTTTTCTTGAATTTTTTGCAGTAGTTTATGTGGTTAATTAAGCTAAGATGCATGCATGAAAATAATTTACGGGTGGAATTTACTTACCTTACAAAACCTAGTCGAAAGCTCTTAAATATAGTGGAAATCGCCTAAGGGAGAAGGTGAGAAATTAGGAAAATGGATTAAAAACTCGTATTAAACTCACTGCATGAACAGTGATCGCACCTGCGATGCCTGGGACCGCACTTGCGGTCTCGCACTTGCGAGAAGAACCTTGCACCTGCGGAATTGGGCTGGGGGTCTGGGATCGCACCTGCGGTCTCGCACTTGCGAGAAAAATATTGCATCTACGAGGGCTGGCCAGGCCACTGGTGGTCGTACCTCCGATTCCTGGGACCGCGCCTGCGGTCTCACACCTGCGATGCTGGGCAACCGCACCTGCGATCACACCAAAGCAGGTGCACCAGCAGCCTTGTTTGCTGGTTTTTAACCCCGCTAGGTGCCCGAAAGGCACCTGGGCCCACCCGAGCCCTAATCTGAATATATCAATGAGTCCCAAATCATAATACGGACTCGCTCGAGCCTTCGAAACACTCAAAACAACGCTAACAGCGTGCCGAACTGACCTATACAACTCGGAATGATACCAAATTTCACAGATAACTTACATAACCTCCTAGGAACTTGCTCGTGCGATCAAATCGCCAAAACAACATCATACACGTCAAATTAAGCCTCAAAGTCCATCAATCCTATCAAATTTCATAAAACATCAATTTTTTTATTTTAAGTCCGAAACACGTCAAACGAAATCCAATTTCGACCAAACTTTACAGAACCTGCTTAAACCATATATAACACCTGTACCGGGCGCCGTCACTAAAATACTGGCCCGATACCATCACTTTTTAATCAGATTTTATTTTTAATTTCCTTAAATATTTTCAGAAAACAATTTTACTCAAAAATTTATTTCTCGGGCTTGGGACCTCGGAATTCGATTCGGGGCATACGCCCAAGTCCCATATTTTCCTACGGACCCTCCGGGACCGTCAAATCACGGGTTCGGGTTTGTTTACCCAAAATGTTGACCGTAGTCAATTTTATTCATTTTAATATCAAGTCTTAGCATTTTTTTCACAGAATTTCATGTTTATGTTGTCCGGCTACGCGCTCGGACTGTGCACGGAAATCGAGGCAAATACAAATGAGGTTTTCAAGGCCTCGAAAGTACGGAATGGGTAATAACATAGGTGATGACCCTTTGGGTCGTCACATATACTTTCAAAATATTATTTTTGTATCATCACCAATTTACAACAGTTATATAAGTATTTTCTATAACTTTCCATAATTTTTAAGGCTTTAAAATTAATTTTCTTGCATTTAAATTGTTCAAATATTTACTAATCACTCGTTCAAAATATTTTGTGATGAAATAATCATCCAAATTTATTATTTACACCCACATATTTATTTTATAACATTTTTACTCCATTTCATATAATTACATTTGTATTTGAGCTATTTATATAAATTTGCAATAATAGCCTATATTCTATACATAAGTACATAAGTACATTATTTACGTTGTTTAACTAAAATAGAATTTTTATATTTTGATAATGTAGCTATCATTTTCAATAATTTTACTGCGTAAGTAATAATTTTATTATTTATGAATTAGTTTTTATAAATTATTTTAAACAAATTTTGCATATATAATTTATAGCCCAAACACTTAGCACACTTCATTTAATCCATCAGCAACCCAACAAAATGACCCCTTTCAAAATCCAATCGCGGCCCGTTACACTTAATCCGCCCCGTTTCCTGTTTAATCTTGACCGTTGATCTCAAATTAGCAACGACCCATAATAACCCTCCCTCTCCTTATATCTTTTACCCCCGAACCCTAGAGACATTTTTCATTTCTGCCGCCTCTACTCCTCTCTTCTCTTTACAAACCCTAGCCGTCGTATCCCTAAATCTTCTCCAAATTTGGCCATAATATGGAATTCATTCGTGATTCTCTTGCCTTATTCTGCTACTACTCATGCGTTCATGGTGTTACTTAGTATTTACCTAACTTTGGTAAATGCTACATTTGAAGACGGGCCTGATTGGCTCTAATTTTGTGAAGATCAGACCGGTGTTTCATCCATATATACTCTACAATGAATGATTCTTGCATTCTCGGTCAAATTCATGGCCATTGGACTCAACTAGGGTTTGAAATTTCTTTCACCCCTTTACCGGCTATGTTAAGATTGCATGTTATATTTTCTTTACTTAGTTAGGTTTAATTGATTGTTTTCCTTATTTGTTTGTCCTAATCTGTCACTATATAAACCATTTCCCTGTTTCCCCTAAAGGGAACAACTACTGCTACAACTATTGTTACTACTACTATTCTCCCCCTCTCACTCATTCAATATGTTTCTAAGACTTTTATTATGGCTGGCTGAAAGCTAAGGCCACCAGATTCTATTCATTAGCTTCCTCTAGTGCAAGCACTGCTTGGATCCCACTTCCAGGATCTTGTGAACTCTGAAGCACTGGGGATTTAGGGTTCAATTTTTCTCCAGTAGTTACAGATATTCCTGAGATTTTGAGTTTCTTATTCTTTGTTTAATTTGTTCGCAACTGGCTAGTACTCTATACTATCGCAATTTTACTTCCTTTTGATTGTGTTTATGTTATGTGCATTAGTTTTACTAGGATTCCTTGGGTTTTTAATGTTATGCCACTTCGTATACAATCATTCTTGTCTTAATGTCATCATGTAGTTTCAACTCTGTTCTAATTCTGATTTTCGCATAGTTAGCTAAGTTGATTCATGACATTTAATTTGTTTGCATTTAAACATGATTGAGGTTTATCGCACATTGTTTGGATCTCTTGGAAACTATGTCATTGCTCAGAATTGATTTCTTCATGTTGAATCCCTTATGCATCACCTTCTGTTTTTCTGCAAATCATGTGTCGACATTGTCTAAGTGCTTAGCCTAATATGCTCTCCCTTGACATTAGTATCCTTAACGCATGCCCATTGTAGATGTCCAACCTGATTTATTGCTCATCTTCATGTTTAGGTATAATTTGTTACTTGTAGACTGTTGCTTATCATGAATCCACGACTTCGAATCTTTGAGAGAAAAAATGCATGCCAAGAATTTATTGGAATGTGTTTTTGCTAAGTTTTTCATGTACAACTGCTATTTCCCTGAAATCAACTTCTGATTACATGAATTCTATATTCCAATATTGTTACAATTCTCAGGCATACTTGTTTCTTTGCTTCAATGATGTGTTCTCACTGATTGCTTAAGATTCCTAGGGTGAATTCAAATATATGTCTAGTTTTATTTCTCCTTACGCCGACTAAGATAAGTCCTAGCCCTCTTCATGTGATCTGCTTGCCTTATTTACTTGAAAGTCATCTTCTTCTCATCTGCCATGAATTCTTACCTTTTGGATTTAAAACCTTTATGTGGTGATTGGTATTTGCCTGAACATTTTACATGTTAAGCTATGCAATTTAGTTGTTCTCATAAAGTGCTCATGTTAAAGCTTTCATGCTAAGGTTTTGTCTCACCTGTTCTTGTCTATGGCACTACTAGCTTTTTATGTTCAAATCCCTGCCTAAAACTCTCTAAGATAGTTCGGGACCAAGCTTTGTTTTAAAACTTTGTTTGAATGATAAGCATAAACTTGTCTCCTATATGTCTTGTTTGTTTCCCAATTTAGGCATGATCTTGCTTATATGCCCTAATTAGAATGACTGCTAGTTACAGTTTTGTGGGTAGTTCTGTTACATGTATGGCTGAATAACATCCCTTAGCTTAATCATTGGAATCGTTTGGGCCTGCCTTGGGTATCTACGGTTTGAAGTATACTGTCTGCACCTGTAGTTTGAGCCTGTTGTTCGCATGAAGTCCTAAGCCTATTTGAAGGCCGAGATGTATTACTGGTTATTCTATATTTGTATTTGGGCTTGTAGTTATTTAAAATGATCTGTAATAGCTTGTAAAACTGAATGTTGGGGAAAAAAGTAGAAAATGGTAACATATATACTCTACTCTTGCATAAAATGGTATAGAACATGTCTATAGTGTCAGGCCCCAACCTGGGGAGGCGTGGATGGCACACGGTGTCGTATTGGCCCGAGCGAACCACTTTGTATCTCATGATCATTTGACAAAAACTAGAACATACATAGGCTGACATGGCTGAACTCATTCTTTTTGTAACTATCATGTGACAACATGGACACAACTCGTACTGTGTAACTCTAAATGGGAAAATGCTGTATCAGCGAGCCATCGTACTCAGAACATGAATACACACAGGTCGTCAAGGCCTCTGACATATTGTACATACTGAACCTGATCTACAAAGCATCTAAGAGTATCTGACATCAAAATATGGTCAGGGCAGGATACTTACCTACCCATAAATATATATATACATAAGACAGTTTGATAACCTCTAGACTTGGCTGTACTCTGTATAAAATGGAGCTTTTCCAATCCTCAGCTAGATATCAACTCCGTCTACAATAAGAGCCCGTCAAACTGGATACCTAAACCTACAGGCATGAATGTCGTGCCCCGACGATGAGACATTAGTACAAAGAAATGTATTAAGTATGTAAGGCAGATAACATATGAATAACTTATTTATAATGAACTGACATGTATATATGATATACTAAAAGAAATTTGGAGGGTCAATGAGGCTCAGAAATCATACTTACCTTATTCTAACTCGTAACATATCTAAGTATTGAATATCCAACTTACCTTCCAAAGGATGTAGACTTAAAAGGGAAGGATCCGTTGGCCGAGAATATCTAATGTCGTATATTCATCTAATTCGTGTGATGATATACCTGAACCTGTTCGCATATGCTATTTGTACTGGAAACCATCATATTATAAAACTTCATCTATAACATTCTTCTAGTCATCATACCTTATATCTGAATACTTACCTTAGACATATTAAACATCTCTAGGGCTATACTAAGATACAAAAGTGTAACTTACGTGTTTCATAAGAGACCGTCCTTAAAACTAACTCATAAACATGAATAACCATGGCTCATATACGTAACATATAGACCGTTCATACGGCTCAACATACCGAGGTATGGTTATGCATGCAACTGAGACCGTTCATAACCAACCTTGATTATACACCTATCCATTCATAGACCGTCCATAGGGCTTCATTGTACACCTACGTGTTGATAGATCGTCCGTAGGGATCATGTTTTATACATACTTATTTCATATCACTCATACAGACACCATTCAATCATTAATAGTTAAACTCTTATTCATAAACATATAAGTTTGTGGGTAACTCATTACAGTACCAATCTTTATTCCTTAGCCGCATGTTACGTCATCCTTCATTTTCTATATTATTTAGCTATAAAGAACGTGGTAAATATTTTGGAATCGCACTTTTATCCTTATTTCACATCACGACTCATTTTTTGGGATTACATGGTTCTATTTACTTATAGCATGTAATATACTTAGCTTGTGAGGCTACCCATTAAACATATACATATCCATTCATCAATACACAACAAGATTTGTGGGAGTTACGCTCTATCGACTATATTCTTATTGCTAAACTTATCATGTTTAGTAGTTTGCAGCTCCATAGATAGCATATGTTGTATCTTACCATCACAATCATATATGATCAACCTTACTTAACTTGAGAGCAATGTAACTACCTTCATGGGTCTTTATCAGTTTTGTGAATACAAACATGTAAGTATTTGAAGTCATGGAATTCTTTAGGTTGAATCATTCTTATCTTTCTACAAACTATACATTATGCTATCTTGTTGAACTATTCGTGTATAGCTATCCCTCTACGGACACCATATTGCTTCTAATTTATTAGACCATCCATGCGTAATATTTAATTAACATCTAGACATCTTGTTACATATAAAATACAAGGACCCTTCGAAAGGCTCTATTTACTCCTTAAGGATACATGAAATTGCGACCAGCACATTCCTTTACAGCATTTGTGTGACTATACTCGTGAACGGACCTTATTCGTTGGTATAGTACATATACAAAGACTCGCCCCCTTGAATCCCTTATAAGGGCAACGTAACTTACAAAATCATGCCAAAGTAAATAAAAGAAGAACTTACATACCTCATAATTTTCAGTCCAATCCTATAGCTAACTTAACATGTAGCTTCTTTGTCTACAAGAAATGAACAATACTGTTGTCACAAATGAATGCCATAACGTATCACATTTAAACGACACACTTTATTCTATTATAAAATTGAAAGAACCTTCCATGTTTATATGACTTCTCAAAAGTTACAACAACCAACAATAGCCCAAACAACATCAACAAATACTCATAATAAGCCTTTCAAAACAGTTTAACAATCCCGACGAGCGGTAAGCTCATTTGTGACTAAACAACTATAGTTTTAAATCCCTTCTTCCTTCTAAAATTTATCAAGAATTTTAACATCCTCTTGTTAAATTATCCCTACTAATCAGCCACAATAGAACTTCAAAATGACCCCATAGTAGTCTGACAAGTTTAGCAACTCAAAACTGATTTTTTAGATTACTAATACATGTTTCCGACTTATTTCTTTTCTTTCAAATCCAGCAACACAACCAGTAGTATATAATTAAGACTCTTCTCATATAAAATAGACATGGATTCAACCTAAAAATAATTTCACAACCAGCCAATAGTTACAACAACAACAAACAACACACTACTCTTTCGAAACTCGCAAAATCTAGTCTTTGTGATCGAGCCGTAACTCGTAGAAGCTTAGATAAGGAAAAGAGAAGCATAAACTAACTTTGGACTGAGTAGAACCCATGAAACCTAGTCCCTCTTCATCCAAAATCAGTTTCCCAATGCATCTACAAGAAGAGAAAGGAAAATTTGCAAGATGTCCGGGTTTTTCAGCACTAGAATTGCTTTGCACCACACGAAATCACATAGGGTTTGTGTGGGATTTTTAGGAGAGGAGTTGCAGGGGTTTTCTCCTATATTTGTGTGATGATATTATGTTGAAAATGCAATATAATAATCCCATATAAAGGGGCCCTTGGCTGCCCTTCTATAGGTTATATGTGCTTTAATCGCTGTCGTTGTTTAGCGTGCTTTATTATTTTACGCTGATAGAAATCATGCTTCTAGGAATCACACACATTTCACTCAAATTTTCTAATACTTGTACACCATTCAAAGCATGTTATTTTTGGTATTTTCATCCATGTCTACTATTGTGCACGCTTAGACATCATGCCTATAGGATGCAATAACACATGCTTTTCTAATCTAAATACTATGTCTGTAGGGCTTCAACTAATCAATCAATTAGTCGCTTCTATTGCTTTTATTACATTGCTCGTCCATATAGCATGAATGTAGGAACTTATTCAATTAATCAACTACTTTTGCTGCTTCATTGTACCGCCACACATAGATGATATTCCTATAGGGATAAAGTATTATAAAATCATATTCGATTGCCAACTATTAGAAATCCTGTCTATAGGATATTGTCACCCGTCTAAGAATCATTTTATAAAATCAGCGCTATTAATTCTGAGCTTTCAAATAGTTGCACCACCTCATTATGCAAACAATTAGAAATCATGCCTATAGGACCTGCAATATATTTAATCTGCCAATGCGTTAGTCTAAAGCTGCAATGTACCTGTACAATACAGGAAATCAAAATCACATAAAGAGCATATTTACAGGGCTTAATGACTTTAGCTTGCTTTAATTTGAAACTTTTTGCCGCCTAATGTATGAATCTGTCTGCGTGCAATTTGCTGCTCATGTGTGGAGTCCAACTTGAGCCATTTGTTGTCTTTATGTGAAGTCCTATAAATTTGGAATGTGCACCTAGTTTTATCAGTTTGAGCATCCGAAGTAGAGTCTAGAACCACCCAAATAGTAGGTCCAAGGCCTCCTGGGCCATAGGCATGGGAAGGCTAGTGCATGCATAGGATACGACCTAGAATTGAATTAGAGCACTTTAAGTAAATAACTTTAACATAGTAATCAGTTAGTAGGAGATAATAGTCTGTGCCCGCTGAATAATATGAGCAACCCTTACCTAAAGGGAGTTGCGAAGTATTATTTATGTTGTATAGTGTGATCCTTTAGGCTAATAAACTTAGGGACCCCCTCTCCTTTATATGTTTATTGTTCACACTTAGTCATTGAATATAGAATAATTAAGTAGTACCTTGTAACCTTTAAAGACTTGTATTGACTATCCATATATTTATAGAACATTTAAATTTCTTGCCTTACTTCACTTGTATGATCACTTAGGACAATTATAATCACATTATCCCATATATATACACTTCTGTCGGGACCCACAGTTGTGGACCTCTAAGAGCCTAACACCTTATATTTCAGGTAATTTGAGCCCTTACCCGATATTTGGTGACATAGACTAATCAAACTGAGTTATTTGCAAAATAGGTGCCCTAACGCACCTCAAAATCGTTTGGTGGTGACTCTTCTCTTTTAATACCCATCTAAAAGAGTTGTCACATGTCGAAACCCATTTTCGAGAGAAAAAAGGGTGCGACGACATGGTGACTTCGTTGTGGATATACTTAAGCTCTTACCAATAATGAAGTTTCTCTTATATGGATTAACGGATAATTTGATGTCATCCCCTCCCTATTTCCTTTGTTTGTTTTAAATTGCTACGACATGTAAATCCCCTCCCTTATTTCCCTTTATTTTCTACAACATGAACATCCTCTCTCCGTTTCTTTCATCTTGTTTAAGACTGCTATATCATGTCTCTTCCGTCCCTATCCCCATATTTGCTTCAATTAATATTTTTTTGCACTTTAATCATGTAAATATTTGGCAACATGTTACTATTTTTGCATAAAGCATGCCCCTAGCATCATATTCCACTTCTTCTTATTATCAACATAGCGACGCTTGATGAGTGTCCGCGCTTTCCTAAAAAATACCCTTTTAAATCGTAAAAGCTTATATGTGATAGACTAGTCGATCAACAGTGCAGTCGACGGTCCCGTGCATTTTCCTCTCAAGTTGGCCACTTGAATGTACAGACACCATGCTAAACCTAGTACAAATTGCAGCGTCATTGGCATATCCACCCACTTAGATGAACCATGTCCAAAGTCCAATGGGATTTACATAATCCCAAAGTACACTGTCACATTATGTGCATTACTTGGAGAAAACATGTCAATATGTTGATCATTATTGCGTAAATAGTTGAATCTGGAGGGGGAAAGGGATAACTTTTATTTGTTTGCAAAAAATGAAGCACGAAATCTCTTGGTTCGATATGGTCCAAAATATCCTGTCTTTTATAATTAACTGGTGGAACAACCTTGCACCTTGTGACAGAAACCATGTGAGAAGGGTATTGGGTAACCTGCCATCTTTGTTGAACAATCAACTAAACAGAGGACTAATCGAGGATGCTGCCATGTTTTAGGATGAGAAGAGAGCTGTTTTTTGATTTGGCAATATAGAAATGACTCCTCTCCGAAAAGAAATAGGGGGTTTTGCCAAGTTATCATGGTATATCCCCGGACTATTGGTGCTAGAAAATTGTACCCCATGTAGCTTTCTAAAAATTCTACATTTTAAGAAGAACGATGAATTGGTATGCCTAAAGAAATCATATATCCCTTTTGAATTTTCGTATGAGTGTTATGGGCATAGCAAATCATATCGCCTTCATCATGAGGAGCTAGCCATTACCTCATTGGGATGGGTGCACCGCCGGGTCTATGTCTTCCTAGTCTGTTTCCTAGGTTTGTTGATCTTTCCAATGCAATGGGAAATAATTAATACTCACTTAGCCTTGGTCGCCAACACCGTAATAGAGGGTATTGAGGGGCAAAATTAGACTATCATCCCAATGATCGTAGCTGAGATGTATCGTGATTTGGATCGGTGCTAGCATGGGTTAGGACTCTTTGAGGGTTGTAACCTCTTACTACAAGATTGGCTGCTGGAACACTTTCAATGGGATGATTATTTCTAGGAGTTTCTTTGAAGGCCACTGAACGACTGCATAGACAGTCATCATCCAAAGAAGATGATATTCATCCCAGACAAGTTTGCAAAGCCCAGAAATGTTGAAGGCTGGGTGCATTTATTCAATAACCTAACAGACGAGCAAGTACATTAGATATTTGAGTGGTTTCCTAGTAGAGAGTTCATCATCAGGTCCAAAGGAACCATTCACTTAGTACATATTGGGGTTGTGAGGCATTTACCCTTACATTCCTATAAGGGTTATGAGCAAGCTAGGAGGAAATAAGTCATACCTCGGGTTTCAAACATGGTTCAGCATAAAGCAGATTTCAAAGGATATGTCATCCCATTCAAATTTGAATCCCAACACATCTGGAACGAAAAGATCATCGTGGAGGGAGATACTATTGAGCCAGACAGATATCTCGCCGGTCATATGTACGAATATCTCTCGTGGTTGGAGGACGACATAACCAGGGAAATCAAACATATGGTCAATGTGAAAGATAGGATCATAGATGAGGTGGCTGAGGCGCAAGTGAAGTACAAGAGGCTACACAAAAGAGTATTCGAATCTAAAGCTAAACATATAGAACAACATAAGGTGGATATGGAGGAGATCAGAGAATGGAAGGAGATTTCAAATAAGTCGATAGAAAGGTTGGAGCATCTAGAGCAAGGATTGATGGAGCTAGAGGGGAAGATGAGAAAGAGGCTTTGGGATTGTCAAGGCATGGATCCTGATGAAGGAGGGAAGCTGGCAATGGCTTACCTGCTCGACATGCACGATTTGGGAAACATGATTGATGGGGTCAAGAGATCCAAGCATAGAGAAGGTCCATAGGGGATCAAGTAGACTAGGAGATGATTTTCCTTACTGTTTTATAAATTAGATTTCATTAGATTTCGATGTAATAAGGCTTAATGCCATTAGTGACTTTATAATTATTATTTTGATTTAGTGAACAATTGACTTGGCCTATTTTTGTATTAATGGAATGAGGTAATGTTGGCATGAATTTCCTCATAGTCTATGTGTCGCTTAGGCCTACCTCAGGCACAATTAGGTTCCCAAATTAGGACGTGAATCGTTGCATGACCTTACGTGATACCTACTTAAATATTGCAAACACTCTTTTACTTCATCTTACTGACTTGGTTACCTTTTTTTTTTCTTTTTTTTTTACTCCCATTCCCAAATGTTGGTTTGTGCATTCTGGCATCATCAGCTTACCACACCAGATCCAGAGGTCGTCCACCTCTCCCCCCACTAGCGACCCGAAAAGTAAAGGCAAAGGAAAAGGGAAGATGGATGAGTTAGTCCTATGTTTGGAACAGAAAATCTTGGAGCTGCACGGTAAGGTTGAGCAGGTCCGGAATCTCGCAAACCTCTCCCTTACTCTAAATGTTCTTGACATAAACCACCAAAACACAACCACTTAGAACCAAACACCACCGCAATACAACCAAAACAAAAATCCACCACCCATAGCTCCACAAAACCCTCCCGCAACGCACCAGTATCACAATCATGCATCTTCTCAAAACCTTAACCCGCCACCAGTGCAAACCCCTTAACAACACCACAGTCATCCAATCTAGTATTCGCAGACCACCACTTATTACACCCCTCAAAACATACCACAACTCACACCCGATCCTCATCAAACCTCGATCAATGATCACCCATATACCCAAGATCTAGGAACTCACCAAGGAAACCCGATATACGTGGAAACCATACCCCATACTCCGCAACAAACCATATACATACCTGAACTAACTGAGAAGGACATGATCATCTGAAACATGGTGGAGAAAGCAAAGAAACTGACAGGAAAAGTATAGAGTGTTGAAGGCGGGAAGGGCGTTGAAGGTTTGATTTATGAAGACTTGTGTATCCAGCCAGATGTAGAACCGCCAGAGGGTTACAAACCTCCTAAGTTTGAGATGTTTGATGGCACTAGTGATCCTAATGTGAATTTGAGTGCCTACTGTGACAAGCTTGTGGGAGTAGGAAAGAAAGAACAAATCCGCATGAAACAGTTCATGCAAAGTCTTATAGGAGATTCATTATCTTGGTATATCAGCCAAAATTTGAAGAAGTGGGCAAATTAGGTGAGCATGGAATCTGATTTGATGGATAGATTCAGGTTCAACGCAAATAACGCGCCACACATTTTCTATATCGAGAACCTCAAGTAGAAGCCGACAAAAACCTTCCGCGAGTATTCTACTCGTTGGAGATCAGAGGCTTCCAAGATGAGGCCAACACTTGAAGAAGAAAAAATGAGCAAGTTCTTTGTTAGAGCTCAGGATCCGCAGTATTACGAAAGGTTGATGGTTATAGAGAATCACAAGTCCTCAGACATCATCAAGTTAGGGGAAAGGATAGAAGAAGGAATCAAGAGCTGAATGGTGACCAATTTTGAGGCATTGCAAGCCACCAATAAATCCTTGCAATCAGAGGTATATTGAAGAAGAAAGAAGTGGGTGTCGTGATGGTATCCGAGGTCCTTAAGTCTCCCCTTACATACCGAACATCTCCACCCACATATCAACCCTCACCTTAAAAATACCAATACCCTACCCCACCTACCATACCTATAACACCCAACCTTTATATTACCATTCACCTCCTCTCGCACGCCAAAACTACCCAAAGCCATGACCAAACTTTAATTGCAGAACCAGACGATACACTCTTATCGCTGAACCCATAGCCCAACTGTATGAGAGACTAAAGTCCGTTGGCTACATCACCCCTATTCCTTCTATTTCTGTTGAGAGCCTTTCCTAGTGGGTTAACCCCAACAAAACCTATTCCTACCATTCAGGCATGAAGGGTCACACCATTGAGGAATGTCGTATGTCGAAGGGCAAAATCCAGACACTTTTCGATACCAAAGTTATACAAGAAAAAAAGGTTGTGGTGAATGTCCGTAATAACCTTCTCCCCAATAATTGGGGAGAGGGAGTGAATGTGATAGAAACTGATGAGGAATGGTATCAGGAGGGATCCATCAGACTTATTCAAAAGGGTGATGCTCCTAAAACATCTCTTGTCACCCTCTCATTGATTGTGGTGCAAATCCAGGCACCATTTGAGGTCGAAGTAGCTATGCCTTTCTCTGTGATGGTATCTCCAACACCGACTTATAATTCTAGTGTCGTCCCATGGGATTATGTGGCGAAGGTGAGAAGAAAGGGAAAATCCAAGATGGAAGAAACAGGTGTCGCGCAAGGAATGACCGGAACTGGCAGAGTTTATACACTTGAGAATCTAGGAGGAACAAGCAAAGAAACCACATCTAAGATGCATGTCATTGAGACATGCACATATGGTCTTTGGAGAAAGGTACAGGTGAGGGAGTAATCTGTTGTTGATCATCAGAACAAAATTTCCGCCCAGATATCCACCTTGTCGCTATTGCAAAATTCAGATGCGCACAAGAATGCCTTGATAAAAGTATTAAGTGAAGCTTATGTGCCTGCCGGTATCACTAGTGGGGAGATGGCTAACATGGTAGGTCAGGTACTGGAGAGTCACAAGATTACATTCCACAAAGACGAGATACCACCAGAAGGGTTAAGTCACAACAAAGTGTTGCACATCACCGTGCAATTTGAGGACAAGTTCGTTGCTAGGGTTCTGATAGATGGAGGTTTGAGCCTGAACATATGTCTGTTGACTACTCTAAAAAGTCTCGGTAAAGGCCTTCATGAGATACAGATGGGACGCATGAATGAGAAGGCATTCGATGGATCTTAGAGAGCCACTATCAGATAAATAAACCTTGATCTGAAGATGGGCCCGATCTGGTTCGTCGTTAAATTCCAAGTGCTAGACATATCCGCAACCTACAACTTGTTATTGAGATGACCATAGATACACGCAGCTGGGGCAGTCGCTTATACTCTACACCAAGCTGTGAAGTTTGAGTAGAATCATCAAGAGGTGATTATTAATGGAGATGGAAGCAACCTTATCTACACCAACTAGATTGTGCCAATCATCGTAAACAGGAGGAATTTGGGAGGAGAAACATACCACCGCTTTGAGCGAGTAAATGAAATTGAGAAGGATTGATGGTGGAGCAACAAAATAGAAAGCAAACTGATGTGGTTAGGGTATAAACTAGACAAGGGTCTTGGCCGGAAGCTTCATAGGATCACAGAACCCATACAACCGCAATATCATGGCACAACCTTTGTTCTCGGTTATGAATATATTGTGCAAGAATACAGGGATTGAAAATCGTCGTGGCATACTGATTACTACTCGTTTGAGCAACCCATACCACCGCTACACCAGACGTTTTGCCAAACTGATATAATCTGGGGATCCGAAGAAGACGAGGTTTTAGCCGGCATGAGGAAGTTGTTACTGGACGAGGAAAATATAGACTGCAGTGAAATTTTAGAGGAGGAGGAGGAGGAAGAACTTATCATTCAAACAGTGGGAGAACGCGTTGTTCTCGAAAACTGGACTACAGCACCATCCCAGGCTTGTCGAGTACCTGGGTAGCCTTGACAGAATTAGCATGATTTATTTTAAAATTGTTTTTGGGCATTTAAGACATTTTCAGTACTTTGTTTTGAAATAATAACTTAAGCCATCGAGTTGTACTCGTTGCCAATTTTAAGTTTTATCAATGCATTATTACTTTTTGTTTATTTATTATTATCTTTCTACATACTTTTCAGCGTAATTATTACATATTCTGATGAACCTACGACTATGATATGTAATGAGACAACGCAACACAATGAAAGTGATTCGGAAGATTTTGAGATGATATAATACCCGAGGAAATTTTCAAAGAGGTAGAGAATATTGAGAACAAACCAAAGTCCAATTTGGAAGAAACTGTGGCAGTTAACTTAGGGGATTCTGAAACAGTCAAAGAAACTCGCATAAGCATTCATCTATCACCGTCAGAGAAGGAAGAGTATATTAAGTTTCTAAAGGAATATAAGGATATTTTTGAATGGTCCTACGACGACATGACTAGGTTAAGCATATCCATAGTAGCTCACAAGCTACCTACCAAACCAATGTATCTGTCGGTAACACAGAAGCCCAGGAAATTCAAGCCAGATATGAGTTTGAAGATAAAAGTAGAGGTTACCAAGAAAATCAAAGCCAAGTTCCTTCGAGTGGTCGAGTACCCGACCTGGCTAGCCAACATTGTGCCGGTTCCGAAGAAGGATGGGAAAGTTAGGGTGTGTGTTGATTATCGAGATATGAACAGAGCAAGCCCTAAGGATGATTTACCACTGCCTAACATACACATACTAATCAAAAACTGTCACAAGCATGAACTCCAATCCTTTGTGGATTGCTTCGTAGGATACCACCACATTTGGATGGACGAAGAGAACGCCGAAAAGACAGCCTTTATCACACCATGAGGGATATGTTGTTACAAAATGATGCCATTCAGTTTGAAGAATGTTGGGGCTACCTACATGAGGTCCATGACGACTCTTTTTCACGACATGATACATAAAGAAATAGAGGTGTATGTGGACGATGTTATAACCAAATCTAAGAGAAGCTCGGATCACATGGCAGACCTGAGGAAGTTTTTCGACCGGCTTCGGAAATACAATTTGAAATTGAATCCTGCAAAATGTGCCTCCGGAGTCCTTGCTGGGAAGTCGTTGGGTTTCATGGTTAGCCGCCGCGGTATTGAGCTTTACCCGTCAAAATCAAAGTTATCCAGGACTTGCCACCGGCAAAGAATAAGAAGGATGTGATGAGTTTTCTAGGACGCCTCAATTATAGCAGTTATTTTATTGCACAATCAATGGTGATATGTGATCTAATCTTCAAAATGTTGAGGAAATATGCTGCGACGAGCTGGATCGAAGAATGTCAAAAGGCTTTTGACAAAATCAAGGAGTACTTGTCTAAGTCGCGCGTGTTGGTCCTGCCAGAGCCAGGAAGATCTCTACTGATGTATATGTCCGTGCTGGATGGAGGCTTTGGTTGCATCCTGGGGAAACATGATGAAACCGGGAGAAAAGAGCCCGCGATATATTATCAGAGTAAGAAGTTCACACCTTAAGAGGCTCGATACTCTTTGCTGGAGTAAACTGTTGTGCTCTGACATGGATAACCCAGAAGTTGAGACATTATTTTTGTGCATACACTACATATATCATATCAAGGATGGGTCTACTAAAATACATCTTTTAGAAACCCATGCCTACGGGTAAGTTAGAAAAGTGGAAGATACTGCTAACTGAGTTCGACATCACCTATGTGACTCAAAAGGTGGTCAAGGGTCGAGCATTGGCCGATCAACTGGTAGAGAATCCCGTAGACGTGGAATACAAACCATTGAAGACATATTTTCCCGACGAGGAAGTGTCATTTGTAGGAGAAGATATTGCCGAGACGTATAATGGTTGGAGGATGTTTTACGATGGAGAAGCCAACTTCAAAGGAGTGGACATCAGAGTTGTTTAGCATCAAAAACTCGTAAAAATTATCTGGTATCCGCAAAGCTTAGGTTCCTATGCACCAACAATGTGGCAGAATATGAGGCTTGCAACTTGGGACTCAGATTGGCCATCGACATGAATGTTCAGGAGTTGCTGGCAATCAGAGATTCAGATCTATTAGTACATAAGGTACTAGGAGAATGGGAAACCCAGAACTCTAAAATATTGCAATACCTACATTGTGTGCAAGATTTGATCAAGAGGTTCACGAAGATAGAATTCAAACATGTTCCAAGGATTAAGAATGAATTCACAGATGCATTGGCTACCTTGTCTTCCATGATACAACATCCAGACAAGAACTTCACCTATCCTATCCCGATTGAGATTCGTAAGCAACCAGCTAATTGTGCTCATGTTGAAGAAGAGTTTGACAAAAGCCCATGGTTCCATGATATCAAGGAATATTTGGAGAAGGGAGAACACCCAGAAAATGCCACACACACCTAGAAGCGTACGTTTCGAAGATTGGCCAACCATTTCTTTCAGAGCGGAGAAATTCTGTACATAAGGATTCCTTGTTTGGGATTGCTGCGATGTGTAAATGACAATGAGGCATCTATATTTATCGAAGAAATACACGCCGGAACTTGCGTACCTCACATGAACGGTTTCTTTCTGGGAAAGAAGATATTAAGGGCAGGGTATTGGATGACTATGGAGACATATTGCATCAAATATGTTCAGAAGTGCCACCAATGTCAGGTACATGCTGATATGATATGAGTGCTACCAACGAACTCAATGAAACGAGTTCACCCTGGCCTTTGTCTGTCTAGGGCATGGATGTCATCATACTAATTGAACCCATTGCTTTAAACTGGCACATGTTCATTTTAGTAGCAATAGATTACTTCACAAAATGGGTTGAAGTCACTTCCTATAAGGCTGTGACTAAGAAGTTTGTAGAAGATTTCATTCGGGATCATATTGTTTATCGATTTAGAGTACCTGAGTCAATTATTACTGAAAACGCTGCCAATCTCAACAGTGATCTGATGAAATCCTTGTGTGAAACATTCAAGATCAAGCACCAAAATCCTATAGCATACAGGCCGCAGATGAATGGAGCCGTGGAAACCGCCAATAAGAACATCAAAAAGATATTAAGGAATATGGTGGACAACTACAAGCAATGGAATGAGAAGATACCATTTTCTTTGCTCGGGTACTGCACCATAGTTCTTACGTCAACTGGGGCAAACCCCTATCTACTGGTCTATGGTACCGAAGTTGTTATACCTGTCGAGGTAGAGATTCCTTCTAAGAATAATACAAGAGGTCTAGCTCACTGATGTGGAATGGATACGAAGCCAGTATGAAAAAGTGGATTTTATTGACGGTAAGAGGATAAACGCAGTATGCCATGGTCAATGCTACCAGAATAGAATGGAAAGAGTTTTCAACAAAAGGTTAAATCGAGGTAATTCACATCGGGGCAGTTGGTGTTGAAACGGATCTTCCCGCATCAGGACAAAGCAAAAGGGAAATTCTCACCTAATTTCCAAGGCCCTTACATGGTTCACCGAATATTTATAGGAGGAGTTCTTACACTCGCAGAGATGGATGGAAAATATGGCCAAAACTACCAATCCAAACGCAGTCAAGAGATATTATGTTTTTGATTATGTTTGCACTTTCTATTTGATGTAACCTGAAAAATGCTTGACCTAATTCCCGTTTAAGAGGGATACGTAGTGTCACGCCCCAAAATCCCACCATCGGGCCGTGATGGCGTCTAACATTGAACCCGCTAGACAAGCCAACGTACATAGATAAACTAGCATATTAGCACAACTTTAATAGGATAAACTAAACATTTCACAGTTTAACAGCGGAAATAAATATGGTTCCAAGCTAAATAAGGACAACATAATACAACAACGCATAAACTTTCCCAAAACCTGGAGTCACAAACTCACGAACTGTCTGTAAGAGTGCTAAATACAAGGTCTGAAAGGAAATACATGTCTGCCTTTGAAACTAGAGGAAAAATAAGGCAGAATCGAAGACAAAGGGATGGAAGAGACGCCAAGGCCCACGAACGCCAATACCTTGAAGCCTCTATGATAAGCTGGGAGATATCAACAGTTAAATCCCGGCAATGAACAATAACAGTAACCTCAATATCCCAACAGGGGAGACAATATCAAAAGCAACAATGACCCGGCACGGGTATATTTCAGTAGTTCCTTTTCTTTCTTCCACTTCATTTCATAATTCACTCTATTTCTTGAGCCAATGCTCCAAAGGGTACAATTATCTCATATTCCTTCATTGTTCGTGTTACAATTTGAACCAATGCTCCAACGGAGTTTAAAGATTACCATTCCCTTCAAATATTCTTCACAACATATGGAAATTATCAATTAAGCATGGAAATTACCACAAAATCAGAATATTCACAATATAAGGACTCACGGTCATGCTAGACACCAATGTATAGATACTCGTCACCATGCCTATACATCGTATTTGACAATTAGCAAGTAGCAAATTATACTCAACTCATATTCCCTCAAGCTAAGGTTAGATCAAACACTTACCTCGGGTCCCAAGTATAGCAATCAACCCTCTAACACCGACTTTCCTTTAGAATTCAACTCCGGAAATGTATTATCTAGACATAATCAACTCAAGTATATCAAGAAGGATTCAAGGATTCAATTACATGTCCTAATTATCCATTTCCTAGCATTCTTTCAAATTTATCAAAATTCGACCCCGGGCCCGCTCGCTCGGATTCTTGGAATTCTCGAAGGGAACACCTACCCAAAGCCTAAGGATCATAAATATACGATTTTTATTGATTTCATGGCCAAATTCACAGAAAATTTTAAGGTGATCACAAGTTCTAGGATACCACCCATTTTATTGAATTTGTTTACTAGTTTATGTGGTTAATTAAACTAAGATGCATGCATGAAACTAAATTACGGGTGGAATTTACTTACCTAACAAGACCTGGTCGAAAGCTCTTAAAATGGTGGAAATCGCCTAAGGGAGAAGGTGAGAAATGAGGAAAATGGGTTTAAAACTCGTACTTAAACTCACTTCCTGAACAGTGATCGCACCGGCGATGCCTGGGACCGCACCTGCGGAATTGGGCTGAGGGGTATGGGATCGCACCTGCGAAGTGGAGACCGCACATGCGGTCTCGCACTTGCGAGAAATATCTCGCACCTGAGAGGGGTGGCCAGGCCACTGGTGGTCGCACCTGCAATTCCTGGGACCGCGCCTGCGGTCTTGCACCTGCGATGCTGGGAAACCGCACCTGCAGTCACACCAGAGTAGGTGCACCAGCAGCCTTGTTTGCTGGTTTTTAGCCCTGCTAGGTGCCCGGAAGGCAACTGGGCCCACCCGAGCCCTAATCCGAATATACCAACGAGTCCTAAATCATAATACGCACTCGCTCGAGCCTTCGGAACAATCAAAACAATGCTAAAACTCGAAATCACAGCCCCAAACCTCAAGAACCAAACTTAGGAATTTTAAGTTTTCTAACTTTGCTAACAACGTGCCGAACTGACCTATACAACTCGGAATGATACCAAATTTCACAGATAACTTACATAACCTCCTACCAACTTTCCCGTGCAATCAAATCTCCAAAACAACATAATACAAGTCAAATTAAGCCTCAAAGTCTATGAATCCTATCAATTTTCATAAAACATCAAATTTTCCATTTTAAGTCCGAAACACGTCAAACGAAATCCAATTTTGACAAAACTTTACAGAACGTGCTTAAACCATATATAAGACCTGTACCGGGCGTCGAAACTAAAATACGGGCCCGATACCATCACTTTTTAATCAGATTTCATTTTCAATTTCCTTAAATANCTCTGATGCTCATATTTAACCTGTTTAAAATTCAAACATCGCGCCACATATGCCACAGTACCCTTCTTCATTCTATGCCACCAATAATGTTGCCGCAAATCCTAATACATCATCGCGGCGCCCGGATGAATAGAGTATCGGGAATTGTAGGCCTCCTCTAAAATCAACTCTCGAATCCCATCAACATTGGGCACACAAACTTTCCCCTGCAATCTCAAAACACNCCGGGACTATCAAATCATGGGTCCGGGTCCGTTTACCCAAAATGTTGACCGTAGTCAAATTTATTCAATTTAATATCAAGTTTAGCATTCGTTTCACAGAATTTCATGTTTAAGCTGTGCGGCTACGCGCCCGGACTGCACATGCAAATCGAGGCAAATACAAATGAGGTTTTCAAGGCCTCGGAAGTACAGAATGGGTAATAACATAGGTGATGACCCTTTGGGTCGTCACATTCTCCACCTCTAAAACAACCGTTC
>MDKJ01331168.1:0-48484 GCA_005239525.1 Nicotiana knightiana
CATCTCCACTTCACCTACACATGAAATAAACTCCATTAAGAACATAACAAGTGTATTTTTATCGTTAAAGTGCATAAAATGTAAGGTATATCACATGTTAAACTATGCAATTTAGTCTCGCATCATTACTTAATCAGATTAATCATTGCTCAGTACTATGTCTTTATTGTCATACTCTTTTGTCATGTATTAATATGATTCCCTAGTCACTAATGAATTTTCTCTATCTTTGTGAATTGAGGCAAAATAAAGATTTTTAACAGGATGAACCTGGTTCATCCATGCTGGTTTACGTGACTGACAGGGTACGTTCTCATCTCCATACATGTATTAATTCAATTACAGTCATACATGAGCAAGACTCTATCCATTTATGGTTCAAATTCAATTCTCGTACTTACCCAAATAATGAACCAGTTTCAAGAAGTCCCGTCTCAATTAATTAGCGTAGTGTTAAGGGGAAAGTAACTGTCTAATCAATGTCCAATTGCTGACAGTTCTTAATCGATTAGGATCTTACTTGGGTTAATACACTTCCGTTGTAATCTCCCCAGCCACAAGTTATAAATAGGCCATCATTACCCATTGTGCATAAAACAACAGTCGAACCTTGTTCAACTTACTCAACTCAAAATCCCTACTGCCTGTTATTTTCTTCTCTCTCTAACAAAATCAAAATCATGTCGTCTCCTCCACCAGCTTCTTCTGACTCATCACCAAACAGAGATTATGATGGGGGAAACTATGAATCCAACTCAAACTCTCCCTCAGTCTATAGTTCCGAGTCTCTTGAAAAATCATCAACCCCAGAACACTCTACAATCCCTGAACCCACACCAAACCCTACCCCAGCCCCCAAAACCCGTCGTGTTAAGGTTCTTGCACGTAAATCTGTGGCTTATGATTCAAAAGAAAAATTCTTGGAAGAATTGTTATGTGCTGAGGAAATCTCAAAACCAGAATCATCCAATGATTCATTCAAATCAGCCAAGGAAGGCGAAGCACCTGGTTCATCCAGTGCTGAGAAAGGTAATACTGAAGTTACCTCTGATTTGAATTCTGCTGAAAATCGATTTGTGTTGGTGGGGTCTGTGGTGGATGTGGAAGTGCCAAGAAGGCAAAGAAAATTTGGGAAAGAGAAAAATCTTGAGAACGAGGGTGAAGTAGATGTGAGGGGATCCGGGGAGGATGGTACCAGGCTTGCAATTTGTGGCCCCATTCTTGAAAATCTTGAAGAAGATGTCATGTTTTTAGGGGGAACTACTGAAGTTGAGGAAGCTGTTGCTGGGTTGGAGAAGTTAATGAAGGAAATAGATAAACATGTTTCTTATAGGGAAGAAACTTTGGCTGAAAGACTGAAGAAGCTGGGGGACTCATACAACCCCAAGAAGAGAAGGACTCCAAAGTCCAAAAAGTCTAAAACCTCAGTTCCTTCAAAGAAAAGGAAGACTGCTGATTCTGTTGGTATACATGTTCCTAGGCTACATGCTACGAGAAATAATGTACTAGAAGAGGAGGAGAAGTTGGAAAAAGCTCTGCAAGAGAGCAAAAGAAAGAAGGCAGAGAAGGGGAAAGCAAAGGTAGGGGAGTCTGTTGAAGCTATATTTGACGATGAAGAGTGGTTGGAGCTGGTCCAACAAGAAGAGGAGGCTGCTCCAGTGGTTATCAAAACTCCCAAGCCCAAAAAGGCTAAGACTTCTTCAAAGAAGTCAGCTACTGTGTCCATCACCACTGGGAGTACTGCTTCGAGGACAAGGTCTAAGATAAAGAAAGTACAGATTGTTGAAAGGGACGATGATCCAGAATGGAGTGGAAAAGAAGAGAAGGAGGTTGGAGAAATGTCTACTGACAGAAATTCCATGTTTGGCAAGAGAAAAATCTTGAAGGGAAAATTGTTGAAGGATTTGGAGGAGCCTGGAATGAGGTATTTACTGGATTTTCTAGCAGCGCAAGGCTAGAAGGACATGGCCCTTCGCATGGAAGGCAGGCTGGTCAGAAATGAAGTTGTGGAGTTCATGGGGAATGCCACAATCATTGGAGGCAGGGTCACCTCATTGGTCCAGGGAGTTGAAGTCTCCTTTGATGCTCAAGAACTGGGAGTCATTCTAGACATTCCAGCTGAGGGTTATAAAGACTACACGAGGCAGAGATGGCCTTGTTTAGATGGAATGGCCTCAACTCTCAATATCACCAGATTCTTCTGTGACAATGAGAAGGAGCTTGAACCCAGGGCTGTGTACAAGAGTGAGATAAAGCCTGAGCACAAATTGTTCTTTGAATTTGTGATCAAATTCCTGCTACCCAGACAAGAACGAAGACACACTGCTAACTACATGGATTTAACCCTCATGGAGTGTCTGTACAGAGGCAAGCAGATCAATTGGCCAGCTTTTATCATCCAGCTCTTGGACATAGTGGTGAATGGCACCAAAGCCCATGCGATCCCTTATGGCTTTATTCTGACTGCAGTTCTTCCTCATTTTGGAGTTCCTACAAAGAAGTCTGAGATGGCTACTGCTAAGGATTTATTTGGGAAGGACACTCTGATGTCTTGTGATTATACTGTCAATGCCTCGGCAGATGAACCTGGTTCATCTCGGAAGAAACCAGTCAATAGCAAGGTCCGTACTATGGTGCAGGAAATCAAGTTAAAGGATATGAAGATCTTTCGATTAAAGTCTCGCTTAGTTGAGGTGGAAGCTGAGCGTGATGCTCTCAAGTTGAGTTAGCAAAGGAGAAGGAGAAAAATGAAGGTGTTTTACACCAAATGTTGTCACTTCTACAAAACAAGAACCTAGCCTCATCTGCACCCTCCCATCTAGGAATGTCCAGTGCTACCCCCTCCAAACCTATCAAGTGCCCAGTTCGGGACAATGTCTAGTTTGTTTCAGTTTTTATTCTGTTTTTCTTATGTTGTGGCTATTTTGATTTTAATCTGTTTTGGTGCTGATCATCCCTGTTAATCAATAAAAGCTTGTTGTTTTGAAAAATGTCTCAATTTCATATTTAGCTTACATTATTAGTTTCTTGTGATGATTAATCATTTTTGCACCTGCAGTTGCCTAAATTGGCCATGAGTAAGAATTAAAACTGGTAAGTATCATTTTGCATTTTTTCGATGATGCCAAAAGGGGGAAGATGTGATGTGTGATATTTATAACCTAATGAACCTTGTTCTCAATGATTAATGCTTAAACTTATACAAAGTGTTTGAAGTGTATACAGGATAAAAGCACAGAGTTTGTCATCATCAAAAATGGGGTATTTATTGGCCCATGTCACTGAATGGGTTTTGAAGATTGACAAATATTGACAAGTTGAACCAGGTCCATCAAAGCATACACACCTGTACGGAGCAGTTGGCACAACAATAGTACAAGCATAGGAGATATCAGTGATTGTTGAGTATCAAAGAACTAAGAGGATGCCTCCTAATACGAAAAGATTGCAAACTGATGAAGATGATAGAAGTTGAATTCAGCTAGGATAGAAATAAATGAAGGAAGTTGAGTTTGGTTCGAATTGGTTTACCCAAGTAGAGTTGAACTGGAATTGGAAGACAAGCTCAACAACTGACTCTATAAATACTCAAAGTATTACTGCTGAAATTAACGACACAAAGACACACAAAGACTAAATTGAATCAACTTCTGAAAGCAAAATTCCCAGATATTTGCAAGCAGAAGTATTGTGCAAAGGCTACAGTTCAACTAGAAGAAACAGTTCCATTGTTTATCATTGAGTCTAGTTAGTTGTAGTAGGAGTTTTAACATTGTATCTTTTCAACTTTCTTAGAAGAAAATTGTAATAGGTACACACTGTTCAAGTTAGAGTTAGCTTGAAGTCTGTAAAAATTAGCTAGAGGCTAGTTGATACAAATAGGGTTAGAGTTAATCCTAGGATTACAAAATAGTTTATTTTTTAAGTCCGTTTGGCTCAGAGTTTTTAGTGAAGTGTTTGAGCAAATCCTACTGAGGAGTAGGTCGTGGTTTTTTCACCTTTTGAGCCAGGTGTTTTCCACATAAAATATCTGTGTATTTACTTTACTGCTTTATTATTCCGCAAATAGTAGTAAGTAGTACACCAAGAAGAACAAGGTTCTTCTTATTAGACAGCACTCGAAAATTGGGTACTGCACAATTAACTTATAATATTGTGTAGTATTGACGTCTAAAACATCAATCATGTTATCATTGTTTGGGCTGAGTGGTATGAGATTTGTGATCTCGTGAGGCTATAAGGATTGATGATTGAGCTGGGGCTTGAGAGCCGCATTATGAGTGATATTGTGGATCAGGCTACACGTTGCAGCAAACCATATTGGCTTTATATATATTATTATTATTATGGATCGAGTTGCACGCTGCAGCAGGCCTTATTGGCTTATTTATCATTGTGGATCGGGTTGCACGCCACATCAGACCTTATAGGATTTATATTAGCGCTTGGGCAAGATCCGCCCTTCCGGAGTCTGACATACCAGCGGTGAGCGCAGGCACAATGATTTGTATAACGTACTTTGGTGAGGGGCATTGATGTCTGGCACCCGTACAGTGCTGAGTAATTGTCTGTGTGTGTGTGCGTGTTGAGTGGGAATGTGAGATTGATAGATTGAGCACTCTGAGAGTGTGAGTTCCTGAGATTGTCATTGTGATACATTACATATGACATGCATATTTTACATGTAGGTATAGATATGTAACATTCCTCATGCTTGTTGTACTTGGCATATTTTATCAGTGTTGGGTTTAAATTGTTGAACTTGAAAGCATGCCTAAATTTATGTACTGTGAACGAGTTGAACATGGAAGTTTTCTTTGAGTTATTATTGTCATTCTCTTTGTCATATGTGTGTTTTCATTATTTTGGCTCTGATTGTATCCTTCTGAGCTCGTCGCTGCTTTCAGCCCAAGGTTAGTCCTGTTACTTATTGAGTACATTGGGTCGGTGTACTCATACTATAGTCTGCACTTTGTGTGCAGATCCAAGTACATCTAGACGCAGATTTGCTAGATCTTATGCTAGTACCTGCTCGGAGACTTCGAGTAGCTGCTATGACGCCCGCAGACCTTGACTCTCCTTTCTTTCATTTTCTAGTACTGCTCTATTTTTTCACACAATTTTACTATAGTTTCAGACAATGTTGACAGTTAGTAGCTCATGTACTTGGTGACACTAGCATTTTGGGATGGTTGTAGTTGAGTTATAGTTGTTTTTATCAGTTATTTATGAGACTTTTCACTGTTTAGCTTATTAAATTATGCTTTAATTCAAATGTGTAGTCGTTATATGATTGTTGGCTTGCCTAGTAATGTGTTAGATGCCGTCACAACTATTTCGGATTTTGGGTCATGACATCTCGTCCCAACAATGGCCATACTCGTGTAAAGACCAATTAAACTTTAATTCATATTTGGCTTTACAGCCACTTTTTCCCTCCAAAATATTTTCCTCCCAAACAAAATAATAACTATTGATTATCCCATACCATTGATCTCATAAAATCATCATTCTCTTATGGTATGATCAAAAGCCTGAGATGTATACGTGTACGGCTATATATTCATAAATTTTTTAAATTCGAATTCTCTTGTTATACCATACACATATGAGAGCAGTCCTTTCATAATCCTAAACACATATTTCACCACCCTTCCCTTAACCTAAACATGAATGCTAACCAAGAAACTAGTTCGGAGCACTAAACTTGAATAACAACCTAGAAGCTAGTTCGGAGCAACTAAGAAATTAATTACACATATATTTAATGTTGACTTCGGATGACAGTTTGATGAATGAAGCTGAGTGGGTCAACATTGATTCAGACGGAAGCTTCAATGATGGAAAATATCATGATGACAAAGAAGATGAAGATGATGATGATGATGATGATGATGATGATGATGGTTATTCTTTAGAGGGAGAGGGAGAAAGTGGAGAGGACATGGAAATATCTAATGCATTTAATGATGAAGATATAGTAATATATCCAATTATTAAAATGTGGTTTTGTAATAAGGATGATATGTACGATTTTTACAAAGAATTAAGATGCAAGAGTATCAGGGTTTTGTATTGTCAAAAGAACATCTAATAAAAAAGGTGGTGATATTGTAAGATATGTGTCATATGGTAGTGATAGGTCTAGGAAACCAAAGAATAAGCATGTTACCAAGAGGAGGAACTATCGCGCTTGAATAAATAAAATTTTACAAGAGAATGGTTCAGGATGTGTTTCAAAAGTGGTTAAAAAGAATAATCATCAATTGGAATCAACTCTGTCATAATTGATGGCTGGACACAGGTAGCTTAGTATTTCTCGTAAGAGACCTCTTACAGCCAAAGATATTGATGGCTTAAGACCCTAAAAAAAAATAAGAGTCGTTGAAGTAATTGCTGGTGGCCCCTAAATTTTGGGTTGTATACCAAAGGACTGTAGAAATTATATTTTGAAGAGTAGGAAGCTTCAATGTAAGAAGGGGACACACAATCATTACTATGTGTTATATTTTGAAACTTGATGACATATTCGGACGGGGTCCCAAGGGGCTCATGTAAAGCCCTGTATAATTTCTCAAAGGAATTTGAAGTTTTGTGGTGCCGAGTTAGATTTATATGTTTGAGGACAACAGGAATACGGAATTTTTGAGTTGAAGAATGCACTGAGGAGTTGATGGAAATTTTTGGCAGAAGAAGGCAATTAAAGCGGTCTGTTTCACCTCCGCATAACTGTTTTGTAGACTGCATAATCATCACAGAGTTGAGCAGGGAGTTTGTCGAATTTTGGAGGTCGTTTTGTGATCCATTATGTGATCGCATAGTTGTTCCGCGGTGCACTTTTTTCAACGCAGATTTGGCCTGAAGAATTTTGTTGGATAATTTTGCAGCCCATTTTGCGGCCGCATAAGTGGTATGGGGACCGCAGACTAGTCTAGTGTAGCCCAGCTTTTGGAAATCATTTTCGCTGTGGATTTTGCGGACCGTATATCTATTCTGAGGTCCATTCTACGACTGCAGACCTAAGTTCAGAGGTTCCATTTTCCCTATTTTATAACCCAGCCCCATTTTGATAAATAACCTTTGGGGTTTATTTTGGGACATTTATCTGTTGATTTTAGAGAGAGGAAAGAACATTTTAGGGAGAGAAGGAGGAAACATAATATTCTCATCATATATTCTTGCTTCAATCTTCAAGAATCAAGAAATCCAATCTCTAGATTATCATCTATCCGGGTAAGTCCTACTCCTAAGCTTTCATGCAAGATGTTACGAGTTATATATTTATTGTGGGGTTGGAAATATGCCATGCATGTGACAATAGGTTGTAGTATGTGGGGTTAGTGAACCATTTTGGGTAATTCTTGTTTAAATTGGTTGAGGGAGGAAGGGATTACAATTGTAGAGCTTTATAGTCTATTTTTCATGCTAGGTGCTTGACAAAATTCCTAAGAGAGTTACACCATGTGAATCCTTCTAATTATTATCCAACTTTTGCTATCTTCCTATAGATTTTTATTGCTAGAAGAGTTGGGATGTTGTAGTAACTTAAGGAAAGCTCAAAAAATGTATGTTGGCTAAACTCCTCTCTTAGAATTGGACCCCCACATTGGCCTTGTAAGTCCCCAGATTTCTCATTATAAATTGATTGTCTCGAATAAGCCTTGTGTCAAATGATATATGCGTTCAATTTGTATTCCAAACGTTCTTGTATGTTGAGTTCCTATTTGAGAAGGTGATTAAGCATGGGTTGTGTGTTAATATGTTATAATTTGGAAATGTGATCCTATGAAAACTAATATGTCGAATTGTGCAAGAAATCACACGTGCCCAAGACCCTTTATTTGTTTAGTTGCTCGAAAGTGTATTTAAAGCCTTGAATAGGAACGCCTCATTATTAATAATCTATAAGGATGCTCAAAAGTAAAATAAGTGGGTTGGAGATATAAAGTGCAGCCAACATACTAAGAATGGAAGTCATACTTGGAGTCAATGGTGCCGAGGAAATGAAATGATGTGAGAAAAGCTTATGAAATAGGTCTTGATTCAACTGCTCCACACTGACTCGAAATAGAATTGTCTAAAAGCTTATGTACCCAAGTTATGCCCAAATGTGGTTATTTTAATAAATGTTGCGCTTTGTAAGTACTTCCAATGTGTTTGTACTCTCATGTCTTCAGGAGTTGAAATTGTGTATTGCCCCTTTTTGGAGAAAAGTATCTCAAGAAGAAATGATGTGTTACGCGTTCAAGATTTTAACATGTGCTTCGATTGCCAATCAGTTAACCCCTTTTCTTGGAAATAAATCCATTATGTTTAAAGTTTTTATTGCTATGAACTTGAAGTTGTGACTTTCGAGAAATTTTATTTGTTGATATTTACGATGATGATCCATGAAAGTTATGAAATGAAATGTGAAATATGAAATATGGCCAAGTGCCAAGAACGATATTATGATTTTGGACATCAGTGCCAAGATGTGAAAGAAGTATGAAGTGAGATGATTGATAGAAAAGGCTAATGTCTCGGGTGAGACGACCTAGCGGATCGGGCGAGACGACCTAGCGGACCGGGCCGCGATCGGACGCCATGTCGCACACATGGTGGTCATTGTGCTGGAAATTGTAATTGAAATTATGATTGTGGCTGGTGTCTCAAATGAGGCGGCCTATCTGATCGGGCCGTGATCGAACTCCATGTAAAAGTATGGTGATATTGTGAATGATAGTATATGACTAAAGATCTCCCAGCCTAAAAACATGGACATTTACTTGAAAACTTTTGTGGTTCTTAACTTGATATTTTGGTATTATTTAAGGCTTTTACTGATTTCATGATTATTCTACCGTGAATTATTATTCATTTTATTGAGATGGTGTTTAGTTATACATACTAGTACTATTCGACATTACTAATGTCCATTTTGTCGAGGGCGCTGAAATTTTAATGGATCCAGGTGGTTTCACAGCAGGCAACATTGATCAGTGATAGCAATACACTATCTATTCAGCAGGTTTTGGTGAGCCCGACTCTATTCCGGTCCTGATGTCATTTGAGTTTTAAGGTATAGCTGGGGCCTTGTTGCCGGCATTTCCATGTTACTCTTCTGTTGTACTTAGAGGCTCCGTAGACAGGTTGTGGGTGGTGTTTGATGTTGGGAATTGAACTATATGTGTTGGTATTTTTGGCAAACATGTTTTTCATTATATCTATAAACCTGTAATAATTTGAAAATTATAAATGAAGCTGCTAATGGAAACGAAATGGGAGTTGTTAATCAAATATTTTCAGTGTTTGATTAATGGGGTACAACTCCTCTTTATTCATGGATGAGGTTGGGTAGAAGAACATCTAAAAGGCTTGATCGGCCAGTTTATCTCAATTGAGCACCAGTCGCGCTCCCCGAGGTTGGGGCGTGACAGCTTAGGTGAGTTTTGGACAGGTTTTAGACCATTTTGGGCCATGTTGATATTGCTGGTTTCCGCTGATTTCATATGCTTCAGTTGTTCTTTGTGATCCCGAAGATGTAGCCGCAATCGTGTAGTGTTATGGGAGTTGGTCTTCTTCGCATTCACGCTAAAGGTATCATATTCGCGATGGTTAAGGCTTTAATCCTTCACGTTCTTGGCTAGGACTACGCATTCGTGTAGTGTTGAGCTAGGGTAGGCAGGTCAAGATTTGGTGGTCCTTCACATTCGCGGTGTTACTGTGCAGATATGATTCGTGATCGCGTACCTGGGGTCGCATTCGCGTAGGGTATCTTCGAGGCTGATCAGTTTTTGTGCTTCACGATCTTGAAGCCAGTATTGAGATCGCGAAGGGTATACCTGGGCAGCGTTATAAAGTACTTTTTTCAGACTTTGAGTTGTTTTATCACATTTTGAGTTGGAGAGCTCGAATTTAGGAAATTTTGGAGAAGATTTTCACCATATGGATTGGGATAAGTATTTTTGACTTGGATTTGATTATTTTAGATTCTACCTTTGATTTTGGCATTTGATTTATGAATCTAAAGAGAAATTGTGGGGTTTTTGTCAAAACTTTTTTAAAAGTGAACAATTGGGTTTTGAACATGGATTCGGAGTCAGATTCGAGTGAAACTAGTATAGTTGGACTACTATTTGAATGGGTTATCGGAATTTGTGAGTTTTGTCAGGTTCCAGGGTGCGAGTCCATGTTGACCTTTTGGTTAACTTTGAGTATTTCATTAAATATTCGACCTTTATCATTTGTGTTTCTTTCATATGGCGTTATTTGATGATTTTGAGTTGCTTTTGGCTAGTTTTCAGCCGTTCGGAGGTCCATTCGACGGGATGGCATTTCTAAAGCATTGTTTTGGCTCGCTCAGTATTGATTTAGCTTGTTCGAGGTAAGTAACATATCTAAACTTGGAATTGAATGCATTTATCCATGAAAACTATGATATTTGAGATGTGTTGAGGGTGACGCACGTGCTAGGTGAAGGGTGTGTGTGCTTGCACTGGAGTATTCATAATTCGGGTAGTTCCCAGGCTAGTATATGCCATACTTTGCTATCATGCTTTTTTGATATCATATTTTTCTCCATTTGTATGACCATGTGAGTTATTATTCATGCTAGAAATCATGTCTGATATGGGCCATAGAGCCATGTTGCGAGTTATGCTGGAATGGGTTACACGCCGCAGTAGAGTGATACTTGGATTATGTTGCACGCCGAAACGGTTATATTGATTATTGATTTTAAGGAGACGCGTACGCCAGGACCATATTGGGCTAATTATTGCTGATATGGGCGACACGTGCACCAGGCCCCATGATTGGCTGTGTGATATTGATTAGCGCTTCGGATAGGATCCGCCCCTCTGAAGTCTAATATTACAATGAGCGCAAGCATAGAGAGATATATGTGCTTTTGTGAGGGGAATTTGTGCTAGGCACCCATCCAGTGCTGAGTGATTGTGTGTGCAATGGTGAGGGGCATTGAGCCAGGCACCTTGAGTATGCTGAGAGTGAGTGTACTTGATTATTTCACTGTGATATTATTAACTTGACATGTATATTTGGCATGTAGGCATAGAGATGTATTTTCCTTATGCTAGCTGGCAATTTGGTGTTATTGGCTTGACATATATATTTGACATGTAGGCATAAGATATATTTTCCTTATGCTAACTGGTAATGAAAGGTCTTATATATTGTTGAAAGTTAGGAAAAATGACAATTATCTGATAAACTCATATTTTGGTGACTTTGGTGAAAAACTTGGGCTTTAACTGTTATACTTGTAATGCATGTCTAATTTCCCGTATTTGTGAGCGAGCTGAACGTGATATCTTTTGAGTTAATTACTATTACTGTCATCATTATATCCTGTGTTATTGTTGATCACTGGTGTTGGACATTGACCTTCTTCCGAGCTCGTCACTACTTTCAGCTTGAGGCTAGGTTTTTTACTTATTGAGTACATGGGGTCGGTTGTACACACACTATACTTCTGCACCTTGTGTGCAGATCATGGAGCTGATGCTGCTATGTATGGCAGAAGCTGGCATTGAAGATGTACCTACTTTCCAGATACCGCTACCACTTGTTCTTGATAGCTTTAGATTTTTATTCTGTTTATGTACATTTCAAATAAATGTTATATTTATTTGCATACCAGCTTTGTAAATCTAAGTCTTAGTGGCTCATGACTTGTACTACCAATCCTTCGGTTATTGTATAGAAATTCAGTAACTTCACTTATTGGTTTCATATTAATTTCATAAATTATGTTGATTGTTATTTTTGGCTTACCTAGCAGATTAGGTTAGGTTCCATCACGACTAGGCGGATTTTGGGTAGTGACAACTTACACTTCTCATAGTATTCAAAGTTGTTTTCTTTCCTATCAGGCATTCGAGTAGGCAATTTACAAGCCTTGTTTGTTCCCTTTTGGTTTCTTTTACATAGTGTGATTAGATTCATAGTGATTTTGTAGTCTTTTTTGAATAATATAAACACAAAAAAACAGTTATAACATCTACATCATTGTCATCAAGATCCAAATTTGATTATCATCTAGTCGCTCCAAGTACAACACAAATTCAATATATAATATTTCTAGAATAAAAACGACCACAACTGGAGCAACATCATGCTAGAAGAAAATAAAGGGACAAAACAACACAAGCACATCTACGACACTAATCAATGTGAACCAGATTATTAGATGTTTTTTTATCCCATTCTGGTTTTTGTCCTTTCACTTCAACTTTGAAGACAACAACAATGGTCATATATCAACCAACTCAAACTTAAGGAAACTGCCTCTCTTGAAACAAAAAAAATTCAGCCTTGCTTGAGTCTTCTTCGTTCACTTACGCCCAAAGTTACAAACCACTCTTTCCCATGATATTGAAAAAGTGCAGTATCTGTTGTTGGAGGAAAATGCTTATATATATTTTTTGGGAATATACTGCAAAAAGAAGTATTACTAATAAAATAATATAACCTAGTGTAAAATTCAAAGGAATATGTTTTAAGACCATAATAACATACCAAATCGTCATGGTTGATGTATGAATCAGTCATATACACTTCAAATGATGGATTATTTTCATCTTCATTGTCATCGCTTAAAAAATAAGTTATGGATGTTTTTGCAAAGAGAGGGGTGTCATGTCATGACCCAAAATCCAAATCACGGGGCCGTGATCGTGCCTAACATCCACTTTGTCACGACCCAAACTGGAGGATCATGACTAGCACCTGGGCCATATTTGCCGAGCACCAACGTACATTTTATCTAACCTTCTTTATTATTTTTAAGGGCCAACGAGATCAATGTAAATGGTATATATGGATCATGAACAATCAACAATGAAAGATAATTTCATGAACATACATCACATGGGATGAAGAGACTGCTAAGAAATTACATATAAGGCACGAGCTACAACGCTGCCATGAATGACTATATAACAAAAATTAGCCAACAAGGCATACCAAACTATACATGAGTCGAAACTTATCTATGAGCCTCTAAAGGAGCATAAATGATGCAACATTGCTAGAATAGGGCCCCGACATACCCATAATATCTATAACAAAATGCATATCAAGACCACGGCAAGTCCGGAGAAGGGATCTTGCCAATAACCGCTGAATTGGGAAGCCTACTGTGGTGGGGGAGCTGTGTCAACCTGTCTATCAGGACCTGCAGCACGACATGCAGTGTCCACAAATAAAAAGGACGTTAGTACGAATAAAGTACTGAGTATGTAAGGCAGGAAAGCGTAAGTAAGAACAGTAATGTAAACAGTGATAAAGTATATACAACCTCTAACATCTGGGTACCTCTGAGGGCTACTGACATGAAATGCGTGATACATACATATATATACATAAACTTTTAAAACATACACCTCTGTGGGCAACATCATCATCATATCGTACCTGGCTGTAATAGGCTCGGTAAAACGTACTCGGCCACGTAAAGCTCGGTAAAATCCAACTGATCAGTGGTTGCACAATAGGTGTCGTACCCGGCCGACTATAGCGCGCCTCGGTAGAGTATATAATGCATGTAGGACTCATTAGAATCATATTTTGAACCTTTCGGAGTGACGTAAGATCGATATTCTATGCACACGTTATTAGAACTAACTCTTCATCAAGAATCTTATAAGAATCAGGAAGTACCAACAAAATTGATAACATAAGAATAAGAGAAGAAACCTCAACATGAATTGTTCCGTAAGAAGGGAAACAATATAAGTACTGCTAGCTTCTAAGATTAGAGTATCTTTGGAAGCTCGTTCATCGCATTATGTACAATAGGAGTCGTGAAAAAGAAGGAAAGGGATAGCCTCACATACCTTGTATATATATTTCCCAACCTCAAGCGATGCAAACGTCACGACTCTTTAATCTACAATAAGAGAAACGACACTATCGTTATCGTTTAAGCGTCGTAACTATTATGTATTGACCATAACATATTTTATGATAAAACGGACACCACCTACCCTATATATATGACTTCACACAAGTCAATATAATCACCAAACAACCCAAACAACATCAATAATAATCATATTGAGCCTCCCAAAACATTCCACACAATCTAATCACTTCATACATATGACGACCACCGTAGTAGTGTCAAACGACCCGAAAATGTTACGACGAACAACCAGACCACCACCCTACATATATATGGTGTTTCTCCACACCCTTCCTCCTCCAACACTCCAAAAAACAGTAGTAAAACACGCAGCCCAACAGCAACACAAAGCAGTCCACAAAACAGTCTGCTACAAGTGAATAACTCGAACTCACGGCTTCCGATCACCGTCCCATGAATTCTTACAAGTATAGAACGAATTACCATGAATTACAGCATAAAAAATGTATGAAAGAGATCATTAAACTCACCTTACTTGTTGGATAACTCAGCCCTTATCTTGGTTCTTCAAACTCTAGGTTTTACCCCCAATTAGAACTTGAAAGAGAGAGAAAATCAATTAGGGTTTGTGGATAATTTTTGGGAGGAAGTTTGCAGGGGTTTAGGTCTGGTTTTTGTGATATATAATGAGGGTTATACTTCAGGAGATAAGAATTTTAAAATGGGCTCTTTGGCCGACCCGAAATTACCTATTTTTGGGCTCTCATTTAACCAAGTAGGTGACACACCTACTTGACACCTAGCAGCCTGTGTAGTCTCACAACAATGCCTATATCTCTCTGATTCGATGTCGTATTGATAAACGGTTTAATGCGTTAGAAACTAGACTCATAGATCTTCAATTTGGTGGGTAGATCACCCCGTAATTTCAAGTAAATTAGGACAAAAGCTTAGTAACATTTGACCTAAAGTTTAAGTAAAATTATGAACATAAGTTGCGACAACTTTTGTCGACTTTTGTTTCATAACTCGTTTGGCTTCAAGACATATGATATGGATATTATATGATTCAAATAACTTAAAAAATGACCTCTTGAGAATATTAAGCACCCCTAGGTTTACCCAAAAATACGGGTTACAACATCCTTGATTCGTTTAACTTCTACTACTTGTTAATCACCCTTATACACTCTTGTATCATTTAAGACCAATAGTCTCACAACGAATTATTCCGAGATACCTTATATCATAATCACAAGTCACGAGTATCAACTACAAATCATATGCTCACGGCCCCTTGTGCCCACATTTCTAATCGCAACCGTACGAACAATTCACTGCCAATATCTCAATCCACCCGGCATGATAATAGGCTCATAATCACAATCCACCTTGCGCGGTGACATGCTCACTATTACAATCCGCCCGACATGATCACAGGCTCAATATCACAATTCGCCCGGTATGGTCACAAGCTCAATATCACAACCAGCTCGGTATGGTCACATGCTCAATGTTACAATGAAAATCGACAATACAAGAACACGTGGGCATGATAATAAAATGTCAAGTTTCATACTCCTAAACTAGTATAAGTGGCATGCTTCAGTGTATGCATGTGTGAAGGTCCTATTACAGCCCAAGTCAACAAGTAATATCAAAGACATCGAGTAGCTCATTAAAAGGAACATAACAAGTCACGTAAGGTGCATGACATACATAAGGAAAATCACACCATCACACGAATATCATAAACATAATGCCCTCAGGCCATCACACATCATCCCTGACATTTCCACCCTTATCTCTCTGATAGTGACCCATATCACTCTGCACTGACAATATCATTAGCCACATGTATCACCCTGCATAATAGCCTCCCTTATTGCTCCACCCCGACAATAACATAATAGCCATCCTTATCACTCTGCACAATCAACAACAGTGATATGCCACCCTTATGCTTCACATAACAAAAACCAATCCACAGAACAATTCACATGCACTAACATTACAACAACACGACATATCAACTCGTGCCACAAGTGCCCATAGGCCAAAACCTTTCCAAACAATGATACAATTATCACCATGTCACATGGCCCACAACTCAAACACAATGTGTATAGAATTTCAATAACAATAAAATGAATGGGAAAGTAACTAAACAATGATCAACAGCCCCATTAAACACAACTTCAATTAAAATAGATTAAGGACTTCAAATAACTTCAACTTCTATTAATTTCTTAACAAGAAACTCAATAATGAAGGTATTTCCATGAAATGGCAAACTTCCAAATTCTAGTGTGTGAAATATGCTAACAATGAAAGAGATGGCATGAACTAGAAACTATGTCTAAATGCATGAGAATAACCCGACAATGAAAGGATATCATGTAACAACAATTTCAATTAAAAGTAACTCAATAATAAAGGAGGGCACATTACAATAAAGGAGGTAACATCTCTAAATAAAGCATATAAGAGTAAAGTTGGCAAGTAAAGGATATGACATATAACAACAACTTCGAATAAAGCATGCGAGATTAAACATGACAAATAAAATATATAACATGTGCTAACAATTCCAAATAAATACATGAAAGAAGCCTAAGAGTCTAAACTAGTCAATTTACACATATAAGCCCGAGTTCGCACTCGTCACCTCACGTTCATGGATTTCACATAACACAAATAGCACAAACAACTCAAATCCTAAGGGGTAGTTCCCCCCACATAAATTTAGGCGAGATACTTACCTCAAAGAAGCTAAATCAATACTCTAAAATGACCTTCTCGTGTGAAACAACCACTCGACGGCTCGAATATAGCCAACGTAACTTAATATCATGAATACAAACCATACGAAACAATTCCAGATGATAAAGCTTCGATCTTCAATAAAAACTAAAAAGTCAACCCTAGGACAACACCGTGGAACCCGACAAAACTCACAAATTGGAACACCCATTCCGATGCAAGTTCAACCATACCAAAATTATTCAATTCCGACACAAATCGGCCTTCAAATCCTCATATTACATTTTTGAAAGCTTTTACAAAAATCTTCAATTTCTCCAATTCAAATCACTAATTTAATGATAAAAACAAATATGGAATCATGAGATATAATTAAATGCGGATAAAGAACACTTACCCCAATCCAAAGCGTAAAAATTCCCTCAAAAATTTCCCAAAATCGAGCTCTCTAACTCAAAAAGTGATAAAAATATCATAATCCTCGAAGTAGAGTACTTTAATATTCTGTCTAGATATTACACATCGCGATCGCTAAACTTCTTTTGCGATCGCGAATAACAAAACCTTCAGCTTCCAAATCGTGCTTTGCAAACTTCACTCAACAGTCGTGAATGCGTGACCAAGACCTCAGGCCCTACGCGAACGCGCCTTCCTACCCGCGAACACGAAGGGAAATTGCCTGATGCCCTTCCCGCCTTACCTTCAGCCCAATGGCGAATGACAGTACGCGAACGCGAAGACAAATGTCTTCCAAGCTAGGCGAACACAATCACGTACTTGCAAACGCGAAGCACAAATATTTCCTACCTCAAATTTACCTCCAGAGAACGCGACATTACAGTTGCGATCACGAATAATATGGCACCAGATATGAGATCAACAATCCTAAACATGAAAAAATGGCTCGCAGCTCATTTGAAATACACCCGAGGCCCCGGGGACCCCATCCGAACATACCAACAAGTTCCAAAACACAATACAAACTCTCTCGAAGCCTCAAATCACATCGAAAAACATCAAAACTACGAATTGCACCCCAAATTAAACTTAATGAACTTATGAACTTTCAACTCCTACAACTCGCGCCGAATCATATCAATTCAATCCGGAACGACCTCAAATTTTTCATGCAAGTCCCGAATGACACATCATAGCTATACCGATTCCCGGAATCACAATCCGAACCCGATAATAAGAAAGTCAACTCCCGGTCAAACCTCTCAACCTTCTTTTCTAACTTTCGCCAAAATGCATCAAATCAACATATGGACCTCCAAATCGAAATATGGACAAATGACTAAGTCCAAAATCACCAAGCTATTGGAATCATCAAAACACCATCTCGAAGTCGTCTACACAAAAGTCAAACTCTGGTCAACTCTTACCACTTAAGTTTCTAAAACAAGAATCATTCTTCCAAGTCAATCTTGAATCATCCAAAAACCAAATCCGACCACAAATGCAAGTCGTAATACATAATAAAAAGCTACTCCAAACCTTAAGCCACCGAGTGGGACGCTAATTCTCAAAATGACCGGTCAGTTCGTTACATGCTCCCCCTCTTAAATAATTGTTCGTCCTCGAACGTGCCAAGAATCATTCCAGAGTCACAAAGTCACTGAATGAACTCACCATACATATACTCACGGGTGATCCCACGTCACTCTAATCCACATAAGCCTGACAATACCATCTCAACTGAAGATTATTCCTCCCACCCACACCGATAAGCCTTAGAACCAAGTTTTTCAACATCCAATCATTTTCCAAAGACCTGATTCCCACATAAACACACTGTATAAACCTCAAACAGCTGCAACTGTTCATGGATTTACCCACAAGGTATAACCACATGATGTAAAAGATCGCACATAAGCCCATAACAATAACTCTAACCACGATAGCTGCCCATAATCAAATCCAGCACCGATAAATAATCTCATAACACCTAGAACCCTGTTCCAAACCTTCGAAATACTGACAACAATGCAAGAAACAGGAAGGTCTCATAACCACTCACCCAATTCAACAATTCACACCCAACACCACTTACGCACATACCTCGCAAGCTAAACCGAATAAGCACAACGCGAATACAACTGAATATAGAAAGAGAAACACATGAGAGAACTATCAAACAAGTATGACAGGCACAACTCCATATCAGTACCATACTACAAACCCATTCCACAAGTGAGAATTAAAACATATGAACTAATCACAAGGATCTGATCCTAATATAACTTCACCGTGGCACATATCCCAGTTCAAACTTATCAAACCACACGAAAATGCAAGGATCCCATCCTCAGCTCTGAATCACAAGTAGGATACACATCACACCATCAAAACCTTCCACTAACTCAATTCTGCGAAATAAATCACAACACGTAACGGACTTCCCATACCGATAGAGCACCTAAATCACAAATCATAACAAAACCATTCAGAAATCGCATCAAAACCTACCCTAATGAGTATCAAAAAGTCCTTAGGTCTCATAACTCTCAATAGTGAATAAAACAAAACGATAGACACGAACTACCGCTATAGAATCTCTCAATAGAGAAATATACATAGCAGTACAAGAATCACGGAAATCACCCATATATGAGGCATATAGGAGGACTCACACCGAAAAATATGGTCGGATCAAAATAAGACTGATGTTTCTCTATGAAAAATTGAAACCATACCTATAACGACACCATCTGGTGCAGCGGACTCAGCCCTACCATGGAAAGCATATCAACGGGCCAGGCCTCCCCCTCTAAGGCACCCTCTACCCGCTTGTCCTCCACCCCTAGCTGGCTGTGCAAGTGGATTAGCAAATAGAATAGAGCCTATAGCCTGAATGCTCTGATGAAATCCACCTCTCCCGAGTTTGGGAAAATCTCTCATGATGTGCCTGGTATCGTCACACTAATAACGACTTCTCTGTGGGTGTGGCTGCTGGTACTGAGTATGTGCTGGGTAACTAGAATAACCGTTGTAGTAACCCTGTGCAAGTGGTGCACTAAAAGATGACTACCCCGTGTGAGTACCCTGAGGTCCTTGACTAAGTGGTGCACCACGAGTAGTCATAGGTGCAGATTGAACTGGCTGACTTTTCGAGCCTCTACCGTGATGGGTCATAGCTGAAGAGTAGAATCCACTGAATCCTCTAGAACCTCGAGAACTCTTGGCCTCTTTATTCTCCCTCTCCTCACCCCGAATACGTTCTAATCTCCTGGAAATATCCACAACTTGCTGAAATGGAGTATCAATCTCCAACTTCCGAGCCATGTTGAATTTAAGACCATAACTAAGACCCTCGAAAAATCTGTAGACTCTTTTTCTAATTGTAGAAACCAAATTAGGTGCATGGTGGCATAACTCACTAAACTTGTTGGCATACTCTGACACCGTCATGGTTCCCTGACGCAGCTGCTCAAATTAGAGCTACTAGCGGCTCCTTAACTACTTCTCTAGCAGGTGCTCTAGCTGTGGAGCGTGCCCTTCCTCAGCCTCAACCTCGGCCATGAAATCTCGTGGCTCTAGCAGGAGGTGCAGGTGTCTGCCCAGCTGATCTGGTAGCACGTGTCCTCACCATCTGTGAGAGAATAGAGATACAAACGCTCAAACTTCGAAATTAACAAATCTGCACGACATGAATGAAATAAGTGGAATGTTCCTATTAGTTTTGTGGCCTCTCGAAAATAAATACAGATGTCTCTGTACCGATCTGCAAGACTCTACTAAACTTGCTCGTGACTTGTAGAACCTATGAACCTAGAGCTCTAATACCAACTGAAGTTTTGACCAAACATGCCCAGGTTTGGCTTTTGTTGACTTTTTCAATTTAGCTCGTCATAGACTCGTCACTGCTTTTATAGTGAGTATCCTGTCATCGCCCCATCACTACTTCATCGAGATTAGGCTCGACACTTACAGAGTACATGGTATTAGTTGTACTTATATTATACTTCTGCACTTCTTGTGCAAATCCAAATGTTGGTCCCAGCGGCATGTAGTGGAGATTGATCAAATCCGACTTTCACAGGAGACTCGAGGTAGATCTGCATCGCCTTCGCAGCCCTTGAATTCCCCTTCTACCCTATTTTTACTATTTATCTAGTTTCATACATTTGTACTTTATTTCAGGCCATATTTGTAGTATTCTAGTTGCTCATGTACTTGTGAATCCGGATTTCTGAGAGTAGCATAGACTACATTACTTATGTATCTATTTCATGTATTTTTAGAGTTTATTAATCGTTAACTATAATTATACTACTTAGAAAAATTTTAAAATTGGTTAATACTTTAGCTAATATTGGCTTTCCTAGCAAGTGTGTTACAACCCATATTCACGTATATTGGTTCATGCCATAAGTTAGTCGATGTAAATTTGAGAAGAGATTATCTTTGAGATGATAAGAAGTTAATCCTTGTGTTAGAACGACTTGATTAGTTAGTTGTCATTTGTTTCCCTTATATGTTTCCGCATGTACTTTAACGGTGTTCTTATTACATTACTATTTGTATCACATCTTGATTCTTGTTACCATTTACTGATTCCTGCTTTCATTATTAGCTTTATACTTTTATACTGCACAGGTTATTTTGACTAATAGGTGTCTTGACTTGTACCTCGTCACTACTCCACCGAGGTTAGTCTTGATACTTACCGGGTACCGACTGTGGCGTACTCATACTACACTTCTGCATATTTTTGTGCAAATACAGGTATTGGAGATATCGGACTCAGGCAGAGGTAGTTTACCAATCATTAGGATTCAAGGTAGAGTTGCTTGGTCGTTGTAGTCCCTTGGAGTCCTTTCCTTTTATTGAACTGCCAGCTTGATATTCGAACAGTATTGTATTTCGATTTTTGAGATCTTTCTATGTATTCAGCTAGAGTTCGTGACTTTGTATTACCTAGTCTTGGGAGGTTGTATTGATTATTTTCGTGTAGGCTTATTTCACATTTATTTTGGTGTTTATGTAAATCTCTGTTTTAAAATATCATCGTCAAATTGGCCTAATTGTTGTAAGTAATCAACTTATCTAGTCTTAGAGACTAGGTTCCATCACGACGCCTAAGACGGGACTTTGGGTCGTGACGGTTGGATAGATGGACTAGGCTTCATCCTCCTATCTTTTGTGGTGAGAAGTTAGAGAACCCATAGGATTTTATTGACCATTGCAGGGAGAGGCTGCATAATATGGAGGTAGTGCAGTCCAACAGGGTGGACTTCACTACATTTCAGCTAGAGGTGAAGGCCAGCAGATGGTGGAAGCCTTATCTCCATAGTGAGCTAGTAGTCTCACCTTCCTAGACTTGGGACCAATTCAGACATCTCTTCTTAGACATGTATAGTCCACCCTCATAGAGGGGAAGAGTTACGGGGTCAGCTCGAGCGGCTCCAGCAGGGTCAGATGTCCATGACTGACTATGAGGGGAGATCTTTGAGTTGTTTCGTCATGCAGCTATCATACTCCCCAAAGATGCGGAGAGAGTGTGGAGGTTTATTGCAGGATTGCACTATCGAATTCAAGTTTCTACGGCCCGAGAGGCAGAGATGGGGACTCCTTACAATTAGGTTGTGGAGATAGCTCAGTGAATCGAGCGTATCTGTAACTAGGGCAGAGAGCTCACATCGAGGGATAAGCGGCTCGGCATTTTGGTAGATTCAGTAGCACCCTGTCTAAGGGCAGAGGTCAGTTCATAAGGGGCCATCCTAGCAGGTACAAGTATTCAGCACCACAGCATGCTCGGGGTGCTCCAGTACGGCCATACTATGCGCCATTCCAGAGAGCACTTATCGTCCCCCAGCTATTCAGGGTTCTTCTAGTGACTATTCAGGTCATCAGGGTCAATCTCAAAGTTAGCATTTTTACGTACTAAGAGTTTGCTTCGAGTGTGGGGAGCTTGGTCATATGAGGAAGTTTGTTTTTAGGCTTCGGGGCAAGGTAGTACAGCAGGGCCATTATCCCATGATTGCTGCACCAGTTGCCGCACCGCCCGTCCGGTCGTCCATAGGCAGAGGGTAGGTGGGTAGGGGTCGCCCTAGAGGTGGAGGCCAATCAGGTGGCACTCCAGCTAGATTTTATGCCTTCCCAACCAGACTAGATGTAGTAGCCTCAAACTCCGTGATCACAATTATTATTTTTGTCTGCTGTATGGATGCTTCAGTACTATTTGAGCCAGGGTCTACCTATTCCTATGCCTTTTCTCAATTTGCTTATTTTAGATTATCTCGTGAGTCCTTGGGTGTTTATTTATATGTGTCCACTCCAGTGGTTGATTCTGTTATTGTGGATCGGGTTCACCGGTCATGTGTAGTGACTTTCTGTGGATATGAGACCAGAGTTGATCTTCTGTTGCTCGATATGATTGACTTCGATGTTATCCTATCCATGGACTGATTATCTCTGTACCATGCAATTATTGATTGACATGCCAATACTGTTACCTTGGTGATGCCAGAGTTGCCTAGGTTGGAGTGGAGGGGCTCATCTATTAGTACATCCAGTCGGGTTATCTCTTTCTTGAAGGCTCGACATATGGTCGAGAAGGATTTTTTGGCCTATCTGGCCTTTGTTCAAGATACTACTATGAATACTCCCACAATTGATTCAGTTCCCATGGTGCGGGAATTTTTCGAACTATTTCTTGCTAATCTACCAGGCATGCCACCGGACCATGATATCGATTTCGGCATTGATTTTGCGACGGGCATCCAACCTATCTTTATTTCAACTTATCGTATGGATCCAATAGAGTTGAGAGATTTGAAGGAACGGCTTCAGAAGTTTCTCGAGAAGGGATTCATTAGTCTGAGTGTGTCTCCTTAAGGTGCATCGATATTAATTATGAAGAATAAGGATGGGAGTATGCGGATATGCATTGACTACCACCAGTTAAACAAATTCACCATCAAGAATAAGTACCTGTTGACGTGCATCGATGATTTGGTAGATCAGCTTCAGGGTGCTAGAGTGTTTCGAAGATAGCCTTGAGATATAGGTATCATCAGCTAATGATTCGTGATTCAGATATTTCGAAGACGGTTTTTCGGACTAGATATGGGCGCTCGGACTAGATATGGGCGCTATGAGTTTCTACTATGTAATTTGGCTTAGCTAATGCCCTGGAGGAATTTATGGATCTGATGAATAGGGTTTTTAGGATGTATCTTGATTTTTCATCATCTTCATTGACGACATATTGATCTACTCACGTAGCATGGAGGAACACGAGCAGCATTTGAGGATAGTGCTTTAGACTCTGAGGGAACAAAACTTATATGCTACGCTCTCCAAGTGTGAGTCCTAGTCAGATTATGTGGCTTTGTCAGGGCATATTGTATCAGGTGAGGTATTAAGGTGGATCCCAGGAAGATCGAGGCAGTTGAGAGGTGGCCTCGTCCTACCACGACGACCGACATCAGGAGTTTCTTGGGGTTAACAGCTTATTATCGTCCGTTTATGGAGGGCTTCTCATCTATTGCATCTCTTTTGACTATATTAACCCAGAAAGGTTCTCAGTTCAGATGGTCTGACGATTGCGAGGCGGGATTTCAGAAGTTCAATATTGCATTGACTATAGCACTAATATTGGTTTTCCCTTCGGTTCAGGGAGGTATACTATGTATTGTGACTCTTCACGCATTATTTTGGGTCGTGTATCAGATGCATGAGGGGCGAGTTATTGAATATGCTTCACGCCAGTTGAAGCCCCACGAGAAGAATTACCCTGTGCACAATTTGATGTTGGCTACAGTAGTTCATGCTCTTAAAATCTAGAGGCATTATCTTCATAGAGTGTCGTACGAGGTTTACACCAATTACCGCAGTTTGCAGAATTTATTTATGAAGAGTGATCTTAATCTAAGGCAGCGCAGGTGGCTAGAGTTACTGAAGTATTATGATATTATAATCTTTTATCATTTGGGAAAGGAGAATGTGGTCGCGGATGCCTTGAGCAAAAAGACTGAGGGTAAGGGTAGTTTGGCTTTCATTTCAACATAGGAGAGGCCATTGGCTTTGGACATCCAGTCCTTAGCTAACCAACTTGTGAGATTGGATATATTAGAGCTCAGTCGAGTTCTTGCATGTGTTATCAATAAGTCTTATTTGTTTGAGCGGATCAAGGCTCGTTAGTATGATGATCTGCACTTGCAGGTTCTTAGAGAGATGGTGTTACGGGGTGATGCCAAGGAGGTTACTATCGAAGATAATGGTGTTCTGCAACTCCGGGGTCGCTTATGTGTTCCTAATGTTGATGGCCTGAGGTAGATGATTCTAGAGGAGGCACTCAATTTTCATTATTCCATTCGTCCAAGTGCCACAAAAATGTATCGTGACCTGAGGCAGCATTACTGGTGACGGCATATGAAGAGGGATATTGTTGAGTATGTGGCAAGATGTCTAAATTTCCAGCAGGTTAAGTACAAGCACCCGAGGCCATGTGTCTTACTTCAGAAGATGGTTATACCAGAGTAAAAGTGGGAGCGCATCACTATGGATTTCGTGGTTGGTTTGCCGCGAACATTGAGAAAATTTGATGTCATGTGGGTCGTTGTCGACAAACTGACCAATTCTGCACACTTTATACCGATGATGACTACATACACTTCATATAGGTTGGCTTAGATTTATATTCAAGAGATCATCTGGTCGCATGGAGTGAGTTGGGTATCCTGGTAGAGCTCAGCACGGCCTTTCATCTGCAGACTGATGGGAAGTCGAAGTGGATAGTTTAGATTCTGGAAGATATGCTCCAAGCATGTGTGATTGACTTTCGAGGGTTGTGGGATCAATTCTTGTCGTTGGCCGAGTTTGCTTATAACAACAGTTATCAGTCCAGCATCGAGATGGTTCCATTTGAGGCCTTGTATGGTTGACGATATCATTCCCCCATTGTTTGTTTTAGCACGGCGAGGCTAGGCTATATGGTACTGATTTGGTAAAGGATGCTTGGATAAGTTAAAGTTGATTCATGAGCGACTTCGCACCACAAAGTACAGGCAAAAGAGTTAAGCGGATTAGAAAGTGCGTGATTTGTCATTTATGGTGAGTGAGAAGGTACTTTTGAAAGTCTCGCCGATGAAGGGTATCATGAGGTTCAGAAATAGGGGCAAGTTGAGTTCGAGATTCATCAGTCCATTCGAGGTGTTGGAGCGAGTTAGTGAGGTTGCATACAGGTTTGCTTTTCCTCCTAGTCTATCGTGAGTTCATTCAATATTCCACATGTCTATGCTCCGGATGTACTGTGCCGATAGGTCCCATATGTTAGATTATAGCATAGTTCAACTAGATGAGAGCATGGGTTATGAGGAAGATCCAGCTGCCATTATTGACAGATAGGTCCGCAAGTTAAGGTCTAAGAAGATTTCAGCAGTGAAGGTCCATTGTCCATTGGAGAGGTCAACCAATCAAAGAGGCGACTTGGGAGACTGGGGAGGAAATGCGGAGTAGATATCCACACTTATTCGACAATTCAGGTATGATTCTAAATTCGTTCGAGGACGAACGTTTAATTAAGAGGTGGAGAATGAAACGACCTGACCGTTCATTTTGTTTTCTAGATCACCGTTTGTTTAACCAAAGAACCGGATTATTAGTCAAAGCTATTTTAAGAAGTACTCGGGCTTCTGATAATCAAGAAAATTCACTAAGAACAATAATAGAAATTAGAGTTGTAAAATAGGAAAACAATAAGTGCACAGAAATGTAAATATATTTCAGTAGTGGTTCGAACGTGTGTTTACAAGTGAGATCTTACTTCCTTTTATAGGGAATTTCTTAATATAACGTCTACTCTTATTAATGATTGAGAATTAATGAATATCCATATCATTAATTTAATGTTACAATAGGTAATCGTAACTGTTGCGTGAATATTCTGTAACGTTTAGCTCATTTATTGAAGATCTATGAATCTGCCCGTTATTCTGCGCTGATTCATTCTAACCGTGTCTCTTCAATTCCTCGATTAGACTGGAGCTTCCGCTTCTAATTATCTCGTGGGTGTTTACCCCGTACCTCTTTGTTCCATACCTCTTTCTAAGCTTTCATCCAGCTATCGCTCTTCCATTTCTTCACGTATATTTTTTTGTCATCCAAATATTACACGTGTAATGTCTATTTTTTACCAATACATATAGTCCCCCCACTTACCATTTATTTATCAATTGAATATTTGGTAAGTAGATACTCATTTATGGCGGGAACTTTTTGCCGCTGTTTTACTCGTACCATTGCATCTGTCTCTGAACGTACGCGTCGCTTATCACTTCTATTAAATGCATGTGCCACATGGTGATTCTGGATTGGTTCATTTTTTGACGGTTGCTTTCGTGTATAAATACCCCTTTTTGCCTTTGCTTCTACGAAAAACTTCTAACTTTCTTTGCTGCTTACAAGTTCTTCTTTCATGCAAATATGCCTTCTTTAAACCAAGACCCTAAAAAAGTAATAATAGTCGATGAACTATCTCCTTCTTCTGCTCCGATCTGGAGTAGGAGGGGCAGTAGATTAAGGAGTTTGGGCTCAACACCTAATAGAGGGTCTTCTTCTTCTCAACGTAACATTACTCCCCCACCAACTTCTAGGGTTATTGTTACTCCATCTTCTTCTAGGGCAAGAGCTTCTAGATCTTCTTCTAAGAGTAGAGAGTCTAGTGAACCACTTCGCTAACCAAAGGTTGATGAGATTGTACCCGCTGAATTTTCTTTTGTAAATGACAGTGAAGCCATAAGAAAACAGCTTTCTTCCATGACGTCTTATGATCGTGCTGATCTTTACCCTACTGAAATTACTGAGGGTTTGATTTCTCTTGTGCGCAGAGACTGTTATTGGAAATTTGATTTCCCGGTATTGGTCCCCAATGAAAATCAAAGGATAACTTCTTAAAAAGCAGGTTATTCTTTTGTATATATCTAACCTTTTACTTTGGGTTTCAGGCCTTCCATCGACCCTGTCATTATAGAGTTTTGTTGATTTTTTAATGTGTGTTTGGGACAAATCGGTCCTATCGTCTGGAGGGCAGTAGCATGCCTCAGATATTTGGCTAACTTGGCTTCACTTCCTTTTACCTTTTATCATCTTATTCACCTCTACTCACCCAAGTTATTCCGCCAAGGAATCTTTACTCTTGTAGCTAGGAGTAAGAGAGTTTTAGTCATTCCTGATGATGACAAAGATAGAGGTTGGTATGCCAGGTTTGTTGCTTCCCCTACAGGTGGATTAGTAGGTGAAAAAAATTTACCCTTCCCTGAGAAGTGGAACTTTGTACGTAAGTTTTGTCACTTATTTCCTTATCCTTGATAAATGTTCAGTACCGTGACTGTTTTTGTCTTTTTTCAGCAATAATGGGAACCGTCGAGGAGATTTCCAATTTTCGTGGTTGGGTAGAAAAATTGTTGTTGATCTCTCCAATGGAAGAATGTTCTTGGAAATACCTTTCTGCAAGGTTTGGTTGGAAAGTAAAAACCCATGGTAGGTTTTTTTTTTTTACGTTTCCCTTTTCTCTATTTTTGAACTTCTCTAATCCCTTTTGTTTGTTAGGGTTTCCTGCTCGTGGTGTCATCGATGCTGCTATAACTGCTTCAAAGCTCTCTTTGGACAAGTCTCAAGAAATTATCTTAAATTCTTCTTCATCAAAAAGGAAAGCGGGTAGGACTTAAACCTTAGAATATGAGGAGGATCAGGAGGAAGGCTCGTTGATTCGTAGGCCATGAGCAAGAAGAAGAGTCATGTGTGATGACGAATCTACTCCCCTTACTGGTCCATCTTCCGTGCCTGAGCCTGATCATTCTACCCCTACATATTCTGAGGGGGAAACTCCTTCTGCAGCCATTGAGTCAGCTGAGCAATTGTTCCATCAAGGTTTTGGCTCAATTTCAGAGAAGACGCCTCTTGCCATCCTTCCTCCTTCTGCTCCAGTGGAACTTTAGTCTGCCGTGCATGTTGCTGTTTCTGCTTCCCTGTCTGTGCCACTCGTGGCTTCTTCATCTAACCCAACTACCATGCCTTCTATTATTGAATTAGGTTCTTCTAGAAATTGGGAGATGAAGCGAATTATGATAGAGGTTCCTGCTGAAGGTAGCCTCTTAAAGAAATCAGGCCAGGCAGATGTGTGGTTGAAGCCTTTGATTGGCCCGGTTGAAAAGTCAAAATTGGAAAGTTATATCTCTTTAACGTGGATGAATGAGATTGTACACTCATCTTTGAAGGTAACCTTCCTGTTATTTCTTCTTAAGACTAGCCTTTTCCGTATCTAATTTTCCTTTTTTTGTGTAGATCAATCTCATTGGTACAGAGTTGATGAAAAGGATCGTACATACGGAGCAGTTAATGAATGACCACCATACCGGGGCTGATAACTGGAAGGAACAATTTGAGAGCTTTCAACTTGATATGGAAGCAGTAGAAGAGGAAAAGTGTACCTTAGAGCAGCAGGTTAGAGTGATAGCAGCAAAATTAGCCATTGAGAAGGCTTTGTCGAATCAAGCATGCAAGGATAAGAACATCCTGGAATCCTCATTGGCAGAACAACTTTCCTGTGCTTCTGAAGAAATAAGAAGCTTGAAGGATTTTCTAAACTAGAAGGAGGCTTATGTTGGAGAACTCGTGCAATCGCTTACTCAGACCCAAGAAGACCTCCGTGAATCCTCTAACAAGGTTCAATTTCTGGAGAGATCCCTTGCTTCTTTACAAGCTTCCTACGATGTTGTTGTGGTTGAAAGGGATGAGAACAGACGTTGAATAATGGGAGAAGGAATATGAAGCTATCGAGGATAAGACACATGTTGATGTGATTTGGGCTTACTTGAATGCCCGACTGGATACATTAACGGAAGTGGGCCAAGAAAACTTTGACTTACAAGCTGAAATTGCCAACACTAAGGTGAAAATTGAAAGGTCTCGGCAGAGTCAAACATTTTCATCACCTGAGGTTGAAGTTCCACTGGGTGATGAGATCGTGCCTGATGAAGTTACTGCCCAACCCTTTCCATCTCAAGCTGCTCCTTCTATTGATGAAGATAATCCTCCCAGTGTCTAGTGAAAATACTTTTTAACGCCTTTCTTTTTTTTCTTTTTGAGAATCAATTGGCGGTTACCCCTGGTCGCATTTTGGGGTAAAGTTTGGTTGGTAAGTCCCCAATGACAACTTAGGGATAATTTTGTATAAACAAATTCGGTTTGGACTAAGTTGATACTTAGTTTCTACCGTCGTATAATATTAGTTTCTTGTCATGACTTGTGTTTTTCGAGTTTTCGTTTTACTCTTAAGTGTTTGCATAAAAATGCTTTATGTTCAGGTTTTTGTTTCACCCTTTTTAACTTTGCATTAAAAATGCTTCAATACTTCGTGTCTTTTTTAAACAAGCACGATTTATAAAAGAGAGTCCTTTTATGAAGGACACTTAATGAAGAAGACGTCTCAATTTCATAATTGTGTAAATATACGAAAGAGAGATAGGAACTCACATGCTCTTTTGAGTAATGCTTTGAAGAAAGTTTTTGTATTATTTAAACTTTCATAATACTTTACATGTGTTCAAGTATCATCTATAACACTTTCATAACTGTTTTCTTTTACAACAGATTTTGAATAAATACAGGGTACAAATTTCAACCCGTGACTAAATTTTGCCTTTAACCTAAACCTTCGTTTTCATTTACGAGCATGTTTTTTGTAGGTTTCTGAATCAGGCTTTGTATGATAGTCTTCAGCTCTTTGATTTCGCTCGTAACTTTTGATTTGTTGGGTAAAATAGGTCTTCAAGCTTGAGCTCTGACTTTTTGCTAGTCTTATTTCTTGAGCTTTGACTTTTTTGATAGTCTTCTTTGCCTTCCGTATTATATAGTCTCCCAAGTGTTTGAGCTTTGAAGAATGAAATCTTGAGCACTTGACTACTCCTTCCTTGTGGTCCTTTTCATGAAAAGGAAAAACATATGGGACTCGAAGTTATATAGTTTAGATAATGATAGCTTAACCCTTTGAAATGTCCATCAGAAAGGTTTTAACCCTAGACTTGGAATTCAGTTACTTCCGCGTGTCTATTCAGGTCTGATATCATCATTTGGTTATGGGTTAGCTTTTTGTCTATCATCTAAAATTATTAGTATAACTTTAACTGTACTAAATAAAATCGTACGTAATGATACCTGACCGTGGGTACTCCTTTCACTTAGAAGTAATACTTCTTCAAATGAACAGCATTCCAACTTGTTGGTAAGATCCTGACGTCCATGGTTTCAAATCATAAGCACCTTTTCCAGCAATACCACGCACTTTATAAGGTCCTTCCCAATTTGGGTTTAATTTTCCTGCTCCAATCTCTTTTGTTGATTGGAAAAATATTTTGAGAACAAAGTCCCCAATTTTAAAATATCTGAGGTGAGCTTTTATGTTGTAATACTACTCTATAATTTGCTTTTGAGCTGCCATGTGAATTAAAGTGGCTTCTCTCCTTTGTTCAAGTAACTCCAGATTTGTTCGCAACTTGTCGTTGTTTGTTTCTTCTGTTGCTACTGTGAATCTCGTACTTGGTTCACCAATTTCCACTGGTATTAGGGCCTCCGAGTCATAGACAAGTGCGAATAGGGTTTCTCCCGTGGCTGTTTTGATTGTAGTCCTATAAGCCCATAATACTCCTGGTAGCTCTTCAGGCCAATTTCCTTTTGATTTTTCCAATCGTTTCTTCAAATTATTGATGATGATATTATTTGTTGACTCAGCTTTCCCATTAGCCATAGGGTGATACAGTGAAGAAGTGTATGTTTGATTTGCCAGCTTTGGAAGAATACTGTGATTTACGAGCCTATGAATTGCGGGCCATTATCACGTACGATTTCCTTTGGGACACCAAAGCGGCATATGATGTTTTGCCAAATGAATCTTTTCATTTCTTTTTCTCGTACATGTTTAAAAGCATCTGCCTCTACCCATTTTGAGAAATAATCTGTTAATACAAGTAGAAATCGTACCTTTCGTTTGGCTTGGGGTAGAGGTCCTACTATATCCATTCCATATTTTATAAATGGCCAAGGTGATGCAATCGCATGTAGTAATTATGCGGTTCGATGCATGTTGTTAGCGTAGCACTGACATTTATCGCATTTAGCTACAAAATTTTCAGCGTCTTCTTCCATCTTTGGCTAATAATACCCTACTCTGATTAGAGTTTTGACTAGAGATCTTCCACCTGCGTGGTTTCCACAACGTCCTTCGTGTACTTATTTAATCATGTACTCCGTTTGATTTGGTCCGAGGCACCTTGCTAGAGGACCACCAAACATTTTGCGATATAAAGTGTCACGAACTAGGCAATACCGTGCAACTTTTCGTCGAAGTGCTTGAGCTTCTTTCTTATCCTCAGGCACGGTACCATTCTGCAAAAAAATTACAATTTCATTTCTCCAATCCCAGATTAGATTATTAAATGTTACCTCGTTCTGTACCTGGTCGATCGCTGAATGAAATAAATGTATCACAATAGCATTTTCTTTATTCATTACATCTGTAACTGATGCAAGGATAGCTAACGCATCCGCTTCTGCGTTTTCCTCTTTGGGTATTTGCACAATCTTCCATGACTGGAATCGCCTCATTAGGTCCCATGCCTTTTCCAAATATTGTTGCATTCGAGTTTCTCTGGCGGTGTAAGTCCACTGCATCTGATTTACCACCAGTTGAGAGTCACTTTTGATCACGATCTGCTCTATTAAGAGTTCTCGTGCTAATTCAAGTCCTGCATTACAGATTCGTACTCTACTTCATTGTTAGTGATAGGATAACATTTAATAGCTTGCCTTATCTTTTCACCCGAAGATGGTATCAAGACAATTCCTAAACCGGCTCCTTTAAAATTAAAAGAACCGCCAGTAAATAAAGTTTATGTTCCTGGATTAGCTCCGGCAAAAATCTGTAATTCCTTTTCTACTTCAGGAATTATGTTAACATTAAAATATGTGACAAAATCAGCTAAGACCTGAGACTTTATTGTTGTCCTATGTTGATAAACGATGTTGTATTCGCTTAGTTCTATTTCCCATTTAGCCAATCTGCCTGATAGTTCATGTTTATGCAGGATATTTCTTAAAGGATATGAAGTACAACAGCAATTGGATGACACTGAAAGTATGGTCTTAACTTCCTAGCTGCCATGACTACACCCAAGGCTAATTTTTCTAGATGGGGGTATCTAGTTTCAGCTTCCAGTAAGGATTTACTTACATAGTAAATGGGAGATTGCTTATTTTTATCTTCCCTTACCATGACTGCACTCACATCTATTTCTGCAACAGCAAGATAAATATACAGTCTTTCCCCTTCCTTTGGTTTGGATAGTAGTGGGGGATTTGATAGGTAGGCCTTCAAGTTTTTGAGGGCCTGTTGGCATTCTTCGGTCCCTTCGAACTGATTCTGCTTCTTTATTACTAAGAAGAATTTGAAACTCTTCTCTGAAGATCTTGAAATGAATCTTCCTAAAGCTGTGATCCTACTTGCCAGCCTTTGAACTTCTTTTTTGCTCGTGAGTATATCAGGTATTTCTTCAATAGCTTTAATTTTAGAAGGATTTACTTCAATGCCTCTATTTGATACGAGAAAACCCAAAAACTTACCTGATTCGACGCTAAAGGCGCACTTTTCTGGATTTAGTTTCATGTTACACTTGCAGAGGATCTCGAATGTAGCTGAAAGATGTTGGAAGTGGTCTTCAGCCTGTGTTGACTTCACTAATATGTCATCAATGTATACCTCCATTGTCTTCCCCAGATGTTCCTGGAACATCTGGGTCACTAGCCTTTGATACGTGGCTCTAGCATTTTTCAAGCCAAAAGGCATGACTTTGTAACAGTAAGTCCCCCTGTTTGTAATAAAGGAAGTTTTTCCTCATCTAAGGGGTCCATTTTTATCTGATTGTAACCAGAATATGCATCTAGAAATCTTAATAATTCATGACCTATAGTGGCATCAATCATTTGATCTATGTGCGATAAAGGAAATGAATCCTTTGGGCATGCTTTGTTTAAATCAATGTAATCTACGCATACTCTCCATTTACCGTTCTTTCTAGGCACTACTACAGTATTAGCTAACCAATCGGGATATTTTACCTCGCGTATTGAACCGATTTTTTAAGAGTTTTTGTACCTCTTCATCGATCACTTGATTCTTGAATGACCCTTACTTCCTTTTCTTTTGCTTGACAGGTACTAATGATGGGTCTTCATTCAGTTTATGATTAATCACCTCTAGGGGTATACCTGTCATATCAGAATGGGACCAGGAAAAACAATCTTAGATTTCAAGTATTCAATTAACTTACCTCTTCTGGTCGGGCTTAGCCTTGCTCCTATGTGGATTTTTTATTCAGGATTATTTTCGAACAGTGGAACAGCTTCAAGTTCTTCAGTAGTTGTCTTTATGTTTTCATTCTCTTCTGGTTCTCGAATAACATCGGGCCTGGAATCCACATCTGTATGTTTTGATGCGATCTCTGTGGTGATTTGATTCACCGTGTCTTTATCCTTTGTTCTCGTATCTGTTTAAGTTGCTCCAACAATTTTTTAGTTCTTCCTCTGCTTCTTCTTAATTCGAGTGCAATACTGAATTGATATTCCTCAAAATTTGTTGATCACCTCGAATCTGCTGAATTCCTCATTTTGAAGGGAATATGATAACTTTGTGAAGAGTGGATGGTACTGCATCCATTTCATGAATCCATGGTCTTCCCATAATTACGTTATAGGCTATGTCTGTATCAATAACTTGAAATTTTGTTTCTTTGACGACGCCTTCTGCATAATTACTCAATGCAATTTCTCCCTTTGTTATGATAGTAGAATTATCGAATCGGGTTAAGGAACGTGATTTTGGAATTACATGGTCTCCCATTAGCATCTCCTCTACCACTCTTAGTAGAATGATGTTAATTGAACTACTTGGATCAATTAATACTCTTCTCATGTTAGTGTCATGTATAAGTAAAGATATTACCAGTGCGTCGTTATGTGGGATCAATAACCCATCTGCATTTGCATCATCAAATGTTATGCTATCAGCCTCCAAGGTTTCACAAGTCCGTTTCCCGTGGGTTATTGTGAACTTCGTTATCTTTTTTGCTAAGGTATAGGTTACGCCATTAACCTCTTTTCCTCCGTTTATCAAATTTACTATTCCCTTCAGAGACGGTGGTTTTGGGGGCTCCTGCCTGTTTTTCAAATATGTCTGCTTACCTTTTTCACTAAACAATTCAGTTAGATAGCCCTGTTTTAATAAGTGTTCTACCTCACCTTGCAGTAGCCTGCATTCTGATGTTCTATGCCTGTGGTCGTTGTGAAATTCACAGCAGAAGTCTGGATTCCTTCTGTTTGGATTTGATCTCATCTCTTTGGGCCATCGAACTTTATCACCCATATTTCTTAATACTGTAATTAACTCTGAAGTACTTACATTGAAGTTATAATCTCCAATTCTTGCATATGTGTTATTACCTCTATTTCGTTCATTTCGATCTTTTCTGGATCTTGATGATGATGAACTTGAATCTCTGTTTGACAGTCTGTGATCAGGCCGTGTGTTTTCAAATTTGGAACGAGCTTCTTGTCCCGAAGGTCCCATATATGGCTCTTACCTATTTTTTCCAGTTTTCCTCTCTGATTCTGAGCGCCTAGAGCTTGTTCTGTCTTCTACTTTTGATTGAGCTATGGTATCCTCTTCAATTCGCAATTTGGTGTTGTACCTATTATAAACATCATTCATGTCGTAGCTGGGAATTCTCGTAGACTTTCTTTGAGTCTCCTTGTGGCTTCAGAGCTTTTTTCGTTTAGATTGCTCGCAAACGCCATAGCTTCCCAGTTGTCAGGTACTCTTGGTAACAGCATCCTTTCCCGTTGAAACCTGTCTATGAATTCACGAAGCAATTCTGTATCTCCCTGTTTTACTTTGAATATGTCCTCCATTCTTTTCTCCACTTTTTGTGCATCAGAATGTGCTTTTATAAACGAATCTGCAAGCTCAGCAAAAGAATCAATAGAATTTTTGGGTAAGAGAGAATACCACGTTAGTGCTCCTTTGATAAGTATTTCTCCAAATTTTTTGACCAGCACAGACTCGATTTCCCACTTAGTTAAGTCGTTGCCGTTTACTCCCGTGGTGAATGCAGTAACATGGTCATGTGGATCAATTGTCCCGTCATATTTTGGTATATCGGCCATTTTAATTTTTTTGGGAATCGTCAAAGGTGTTGCACTTGGCTTCCATGGTTGTTGAGAGTATTTATCAATATCAATCCCCTTGATGACAGGTGGTACGCTAGGAATTTGTTCGATACGATCATTTTGTTCCTTTACCTATTTCTGCAAGGTTAGTAATAAAGATTGTAAATCTGAATTATTAGCCATGCCTGGTCTCCCTTTAAGGGATTCGTTTGGAGTGCCTCTACTTCCAGAATTAGCTAATCCAGATTGTGGATTTTCCATAGTTGCAGTGCTGTTTGGAGGAGGCGTAGGTGGTATAGTTGGTAGCCCCCTCACGAAAGCTTGAAGAGCTTCATTCACATATTCAGCAACTATTTGCTTCATAGTATCTTTCTCTCATGTTTGTTCATTTCCAATCTGGTCATTGTTGTGAGTTGTGGATCTCTTTGGCGAATTGTCTCTTGAACCTCGTGGATTTCCCTGAGGCGATGGAATTGGAGTTGCAGTTGTCTGTTGGTTGTTGTCGTTGGTGTTTGACATGATTCAGTAAAGATAACTTAGGAATGCAAAAAAGGAATATCAGATTCCCGATAACGGAACCAATTTACTTAACCAAAGAACCGGATTCTTAGTCAAAGCTATTTTAAGAAGTACTCGGGCTTCTGATAACCAAGAAAATTCACTAAGAACAATAATAGAAATTAGACTTGTAAAATAGGAAAATAATAAGTGCACAGAAATGTAAATATATTTCACTAGTGGTTCGAACATGTGTCTACAAGTGAGATCTTACTCCCTTTTATAGGGAATTTCTTAATATAACGTATACTCTTCTTAATGAATGAGCATTAATGAATATTTATATCATTAATGTAATGTTACAATAGGTAATCGTAACTGTTCCGTGAAGATTCTGTAACGTTTAGCTCATTGATTGAAGATCTATGAATCTGCCCTAGTTCATTCTGACCGTGTCTCTTCAACTCCTCGATTATACTGAAGCTTCCGCTTCTAATTATCTCGTGGGTGTTTACCCCGTACCTCTTTTTTTTGTACCTCTTTCTAAGCTTTCATCCAGATGTCGCTCTTCTATTTATCCACGTATATTGCTTTGTCATCCAAGATATTACACGTGTAATGTCTATTTTTTACCAATACATTGTTCCCCTATTTAAGACTTTCCGTGTGTGATTTCCCTGTTTTATGACTTTTGGGACTGTTGGTTTTGTTTTAGAAGGGTTGAGGTTGAATCGGGAACACTTAGTTTTTTAATAGTGGGTGGCCAAGTTTGACTTGAGTAAACAACCTCGAAATTGGGATTTGAAGTTTTCAATAGGTTTGTATGATGATTTTGGAATTGGGCATATGTTCGGATTGAGTTTCAGTTGGACCGAAAGCGTTTCGACGCTTATTATTGGAAGTTGGCGTCTTGAAGGTTTTAAAGTTTTCTAAGTTTTATTTGAAGTATAATTTAGTATTATTGATGTCTTTTTGGGATTTCGAGCCTTGGAATAGGTTCATATAGTGATTGGTGACTTGTTCATAAAAATTAGGCGTCATTCTGAGTTGTGTAAGTATCATTCGTCGCGTTCGGAGTTCGTTATAAGAAGTTTGAAGTTTAGAAGTTGAGTAATTTGGTTTTGAGGTGTGATCTTGGTTTCAATGTTATTTTGTGAGTTCCGACACTTCAAGTAGGTCCATAATGTGTTTATGGACTTGTTGGTACATTTGGACGGGGCCATGAGTGGCTTAGATGGGTTTCGGACCATTCGGAGAAAGGTTAAAGTTGGCAAAAAGTTTTGGTGTCTGGAGTGAACCGCGATCCCGTAGTGTTGTGAGAGGCTGGAGAAATTTTTGTGGTACATGATCACGGATAGGGAAATGCAATTGCAGTTTGTGTCTTGGTAGGGCTTCGCGATTGTGGCGCTGAAGATGCGAACGCGAAGGGTTAGAGGTTTGGACAAGGGGGAAACTGTTGGCCTTCGCGATCACGAGGAGGCGGTTGCGATCGCGTAGGAGAGAATTCTGGGGAAGGCAGCGTAAGCCTTCGCGAACACGAGCAGGGGTCAGGAAGCATCGCGAACGTGACCTTGGTGTTGTGAATGCCAAGGGGATTTTTGGGCAGCTGCAATCTTGGCCTTCGCGATCGCATAGAGGAAGGACCTGGGTAGAATACATTTTTATTTCGGGACTTAGGCTCATTTTCCCATTTTTCATTTGTATTTGACGATTTTGGAGCTCCTTGGAGGAGGATATTCATCAAGCATCATAAGGTAAGTGATTTCTATCTATTGTGAGTTAAATACATGGATTACTGGTAGATTTTAACTTAGAAATTAGTGAAATTTTGTCGAAAAACCTACGGTTTAGTAAACATTGGATTTGACCATGAATTGATTATGCAATTGGGTATAAGTTATATATTTGAGTTCGTAAGGCCATGGGTAACATGTATCTTCGAAAATTTTTAGAACCCAGGCACGTGGGCTCGAGGTTGACTTTTGTTGACTTTCCGAGTTGAGTTGGAAAATTACTCTAATTGATAAGTTTAAACTTTTGAGCATAAATTGATTGATTTATGCGTCCTTTGATTAGTTTTGGGTTGCTCGGCATTGTTTTGAGGCGACTAGTAAGGTTTGAGAGCCGAGTAAAGGGCTTGGAAGCGAGGTAAGTCTCTTGTCTAATCGTGTATGAGTAAAATTATCCCCGTAGGTATTCTATGTTGTGTGCTACTTATTATGGGTCCTACGAACGTACTAGGTGACGAGAGTTCGTGCGTATTATGTCCAGGTAGACTTAGAACTTTATCGTGCCTTATTTGTACTACTTGAACTAAACTTGTTAGTTTAATTACTTAAATTTATAACTGAGATTGGATTAGAATTTATGTTACACCGAGACTCTTTACCTTGAGTTCTAGCGGGATACTTGATTATCGGTAAAAGTCATATTTTCTTTCTATTCCTATCTTTGTCTTGTATTTATGTGACTCGTAGGTTGGAAAGTCCTCTATTCCTGTGGATCGGGCTGTATACCTCGACAGTGCTATGAAATAGCATTATATATCGGGTTATACGACTTCGACAATATACACTATTATTATGGATTGGGCAGTATGACTTTGACAGTATACACTATTATTATGAATTGGGCCGTACAACCTCGGCAGAATTCCTGAGTAATATTCGATAGGAGTCAGAATTCACATGAGATTTTCTTCTTAACTTGAGACTTGATATCTAGTTGATTTTCCTTGTTTGTTTGAGATAGCATATGGTACCTAAATAATTCATATTATTATTACTTTTGAGGATCATGTTAGATACAATACTTATTTCATCGCCACTTGTTGTATTTTATGCATGTCTACTTTCATGTACTTTAATTATTGGACCATTAGAAAGTGTCATTGTCGAAACGTCGTCACTTCTTCTTTGAGGTTAGACGAGATATTTACTAGGTACGCATTGATTTACGTACTCATAGTACACTTCTGCACTAATTATGCATGTACTGAAGGCGGTCATTCGTATGCGCATACGCACTATCCGGAGACCTAGTGGTGAGCTGCTCTCCATGCACCGATCTGCAGCACCCAGAGTCTCCTTCTTGTTATATTTATTATTTTTGTCTATTTTATTTCAACAGTAGCTATAGTGATTTGTATATTCTACTAGATTGCTCGTGCACTTGTGACACCGGGTTTTTGGAAGTTTCTAGTAGATGATTATGGTTATACCTAATATTATCATCATTTCACTTTATGTTTCATTCATACTTTATGGCTTAGTAAAAACGTAAATATGCCTCCATGGTTTCTACATTTAATTTCATTCACTTAATAAAATCCATGAGTTCAAAGGTCTAAGAATGAATAACTAAGTTGATGGTTCACCGCCGGCTCGCCTAACTGTCACGACCCAAAACTTCCTCCATATAGTGTCGTGACGGCACCTAGTCTCTACGACTAGGTAAGCCTAACAAATTGCGGAAATAACAAAAATGAAAGTAAAACTCAACAACTAACTGCAATAGATAACTGAATAACTGGTAACAATGTCGCTTGGCATGTACAAACCAATACCTAGTAATACACAGTCTTCCCAAAACCTGGAACATCGTAAGTCACAAGCTACAGAAGGAAGTAGTATCTCAATACACCAGAATCTAATAAAAGAAATACAGAAGGTAATTGACATAGAAATAGAGGGGGACTCCGAGGTCTACGGACGCGGAAGATATACCTTGAAATCTCCAACTGTCGCTGCTCACTGATGACGTGGATGATAATAAGGAGCAGCTGGATCTGCATACAAAACATGTGCAAAAGAGTAGAATGAGTACACCACAACGGTACCCAATAAGTACCAAGACTAACCTCGGTCGAGTAGTGACGAGGTCAGGTCAGATCCACTGGTATATAATAAATAAGGCAGGAGAATATAACAGTATAATAAGAGACTTGAATTTAAATAAGAAAAATATGGCAAAATAACAGTAAAACACACAGGGATAAACAACAGGGGATATCCTGAGATACCGTCTCGTAGTCCTAAAGTAAATATGCAAAGAGATCTCCTGAGATACCGCCTCGTAGTCCCAAAAGTAAATGTACAGGGAGAACTCCCGAGGTACCGCCTCATAGTCTCAAAAGTAAAGATGCAGGGAGAACTCCCGAGGTACCACCTCGTAGTCTCAAAAGTAAATGTGCAGGTAGAACTCCCAAGGAACCGCCTCGTAGTCTCAAAAGTAAACACACAGCTCAAACCGATAAATACAACAGTTAACAACAAGAATTCTATAGTTAAGACTCATAAAGATCAAGGAAAAGCCGGAAATCAACTAGGCACGCTGGACAGAGTTCATATAAGCATTTAAAGCACGTAGACGTAATATTAGACTAAACAGGATAACTACACATGTTGGTATAACTTAATTAAGATGAAAACAGGTTATTACTGAGTAAAAATGGTATAATTCAATTAAAATGAAAACGGGTTGCTACTCAGTAAAAATTGGGTTTTACAAATAATAGCTCGTGTACGTACTCGTCACCTCACGTGCACGAAGCTCACATATCACAACAGTACCGAATCATAAGTGGATTTTCCCCACACAAGGTTAGGCAAGCCACTTACCTCGAACCAAGCTCAAATCAATCCGTAAGAATATTTTTTCCTCAATTATCCGACTTCAAATGTACCAAATCTATCCAAACACAATTACATATCATAAATACAAATATACTAGATTAAGTTAATTAATGAAATCAATACTTTAACAAGAAATTCAAAAATCACCCTAAAAAGCCTCCCCGGGCCCATGTCACGGAATCGGGTAAAAGTCATAAAATATGAACACACATTCACTCATGAGTCTAACCATATCAAATTTACTAATATCCGACACCAAATGACCCTTCAAATCCCCAAAACTCACTCTCCAAATCCCTAGCTTTAAACATCCAATTCCACCTCAAAAACACACCAACTAGGTAGGAAGTCAGTGAGGAAACATCATTATTGAAGAACAATGAATACAAGAATCTTACCTCAGTAATATCTTCAAAAACCTCCAAAGTTCGAACTCAAAATGATGAAAATGGCCAAAACTCTCGAAGTCTTGCTTAAATAGGTTCTGCCCAGGCATTTCCGCACCTGCGGAGCCTGGGCTCGCACCTGCGCGCCCGCTTGTGCGGAAAAATGAGTGCTTCTGCGCAAACCACTTACTCTTATCTACCTCCGCACCTGCAACCTATGATCTGCATATGCACTATCGCAGGTGCGGAAAAAATATCGCACCTGCGGACTCTGTTGATCCTCCTCACTTCCGCACCTCCGGTCCTTAAGCGCACCTGCGGGCATCGCAGATGCGGAATTTCCCTCGCACCTGCGACCCCTGACCAAACATCCCAAATCCGCTTATGTGCTTGCCTTTACGCATGTGCGATCCCGCACCTGCAGTCAAACACCAGAAAACTGAAAACTTCAGCAATATGCACAAGTCTAATTTCGATTCGTTAAGCATTGAAACTCATGCGAGGCTCCGTGGGCCTCAACCAAACATATCAACCAGTATTCGAGCCCTCAAATCATATCAAACAACGCTAAAAACACGAATCTCTCTCCAATTCAAACTTAATGAACTTTGAAATTTCAAACTTCTACAACTGATGCCGAAACCTATGAAACCACGTCCGAGTAACCTTAAATTTTGCACACAAGTCATAATTGATATTACGGACCTTCTCCAACTTCCGGAATTGGGATCCGACTTTGATATCAAAAATTCCATTACCGATCAAACTTCCCAAAAATTCAACTTTCGTCATTTCAAGCCTAATTCAGCTACAGACCTCCAAAACACAATTCGAACACGCTCCTAAGTCCAAAATCACCCAACGGGGCTAACGAAACTGACGAAACTCTATTTCGGAATTGTCTATACACAGTTCCAACTACGATCACAATCCTAGAACTTAAGCTTCCGTTTTAGGGACTAAGTATCCCAAAACACTCTGAAACCACGAAAAATAACTCCCGACAAGTCACATAAGCAGAAAAGATACGGTGGAAGCAGTAAGCAGGGGATCAGAGCTAATACTCTCAAAACAACCGCCCGGGTCGTTACACTAACAACGGAGTTGGATGTCATCACGACCTACGGTGGGAATTGGATCGTGAAAATATATTACCATCATTTGTGATCATTTATATTCAATTTCCTGATATAGCATACGGCATTATATCGATGACCTTAAATTATTACATTGGTAGTTTGTTGTATCTAAAGCAATAACTATAAAGACATAGTAGACATAGATATATAATATTGACGACTATATAATAGCAATCATATAAGTTCATGCATTAAGGTAGTAGTTTCATGACCATATGACACTAGCGTAAGTTTGTGTATATTTTACAATTTTTTTAGAATCTTGGTATACTATACTTTACATTCTAGCTTATTATATATATAGAGGGATAGAATGACTAAATTTTTTGAACTAAAATATAAAATAAAATTCTTGGCCAATATTTTGAATATTTATAGAATCTCAAGTATACTATATTTTACATTCTAGCTTATTAAGATAAAATGGAAAGCATGATTATAGTTTAGGACTAAAATATATTCTAGCTTATTTTATTTAGAGGGAAAGTAAAATTAAATTTTTGGACTAACATATCAAATAAATTTTTTGGAGAAAAACAAAGGGGAAATAGAAAATGCAATTGGAGGGAAATAAAATTTTGGACTTTTTATATATATCTCTAAACATAACCTAAACCACTTTAGCAGCGCTCCAAACAAAAAAGAAACCCTAAACATGGTAGGTGGATTGGTTGCAGGGATTTCAATCCATGGATCAGGATGAGGGTGCCTGATTCATACATTAAACGTGATGGTCTGGTATTTTACCGTAGCTTGCCACAATTTTTTTTATTTTAGTTTCCATGATCTGGTATCTTACCTTAGATTTCTTTTATGTTTGAGCAATTTCTTCCAAAGAGCATCTATGAGTATCTTCTTGAATGTAATCGGAAGTGGACTGTGACTTTGATAGGTGGTATTCGAAGAAGATTCGTTAAGGGGTAGAAATAATTTATTATCGACAATAATCTGAAAAAAGGGAGTATTCTTTTCTTTGAACTTGTTGAGGCTTCATCAGTGATTGTGATCTTCACCGCTGAAGTGAAACCAGAAAAGCCCTCTCTTATCAAGGAACCTCTAACTCTTAGCTTTTAGATGTGCTTTTAATGATATGTAATAATTATATTCTATCCTTTTTAGATGTCCATCAAAGAAGTATTGTAAGGACATGTTTTATGAATTAATATGATTTTTCCTTATAATCTTGTCAATGGTATGCTATTTTCCTTATTCATGGATCATTACTTTTGAAATAATAAGAATATTTTAGTGATAAAATTCATGCAATATTGATAATGTTAACAACTATGGTGGTTCTATTAATAGAAGAGAGAAAGAACGATACATTTGAAGGCAATTAAATTTAGATATATCTTATTGATATATTAATTTATTACCTGAAAACTGCCCAAATGAAAAAGTATTATTTAAACTGGAATCGTTTTATGCATTTAGTATCAAAAACAACTAAAACTGAAAACTTTTCATTATTGTCACGACCCAATGTAGGATCATGACCGGCACCTAGGAGCAAGTGACCCCAAGTAAGCCACAGCGATATTTTACAGAAAATCGAATAGAGTTTTCCCAATTTTTGGATTATCCCAAAAAATTTCCTATCTCAAATCAGAAACCAAACATCCTAATAGCAATTCAAGCGACAATGACTTTATCAATTAACAAAAATAAATATCTACCATTAATAGTCCACCACTAACAACTAGAAATATCATTTTATCTTCAACTTTGATAAAATGAGCGATACTCAACATAAGTCTATAATAACAAAGAATACTCAAGATACTGAAAGAATGACCATGGAGCGACTCTAAGAGTTCAAAGAAAAGACCATAACAATAATTAAAATTTTCAACCATACGAACAAGTGTGAGGCTCACCAAGAACTATCAACTTGTGCACTCTAATTAACAAAATCCTCGCCCACGTCAACTACTGTCTATGAAAAAAATTTAGCAGGGAATGAGTTGCTAGCTCAGTGAGTAGTAATACTTAACCACAACCATTTTTATTCGGGACAAGTCAGAAAACATGCTAGTATCTCAAACAGAAAATAACATGAAAATGCCCTTTCAGAAATAATAAATAATTTTCAGTCTCATCATATAGTATACTACAATTAACAATTCAGTAATAAGATCGATAACCACTGTATAATATCAATATTCACATTTGGGAGGTTTCAATGAACGAATCACAAAATCAGTATAACTATGGACTTCTTCGCAATAAGTCAAATATAATGGTAGTCCCTACTCGAGGGAGATCGGTAACAGTATATTAGTTCTACCTTCCCGCTAGTGAGGGCTATAACGGTAATCTGTAATTATAAGGTGCACCAGGTCTAACGAACCCGCCTTTAGCTACGGTATCCTTCAGTGTCTACTCTCATTTATACTTGTCTCTGTAATTCGTATATACTCGTAGAAAATATTTTAAAACAATATAGGGCATTTCGGTTCTTATCAAATCATATAATTTCATTTCGATAACAGTAACTTCAAGTAACGGTAAAAACAGATCTAGTGACAACGGAATATGTAAAACCACAGTAATCATCTCAAATAACTATTTTGGTATCATATCGAGTAAAAGACTTGTCCCACATGCAACTCAAAATAATTGGTAACATATTCATATTAAAAATCATGTGTAAATCATGCAAGCTATGAAAACACAAATTGCGGTAAGATTACTATTCATTGTACTCATGCTGAAATACCAAATGCTTCACCTCGAGCAATTCGTACAAATTCCTTACATCAATCTATAATTACATAATATCGATCTCATGTTAATTGTCTTATTTAGGCTAAATCCATCACTAATTTAGATACCCAATATTTCGAGTTTTATATTTTATCCTCAATTCACCGAATTATATTTACTCATGCTATGAGTAATTTAAATTAGTCTGAAATCTTTTAAATAAAAAGGTATTTATATGGTTTATTCCCAGTACTATTCAATTTTCTTAATCGTGTGCATAAATTGAAACTGAAATACCCTTATTGTCCATAATATTCCTTCTTAATTGGTACTTATCTTTGTACTCAATACTAGACTTACCACATTCAAACCCAAATTCGATATTTTCATTGCAATATAATTAAACACCAAAACTCAATCATTGCACCCTTACTTAATTTACACCTAACAAAGATCATATATAATGAGACTAGTTTAAGTACAAATGCATCAAGACCCTTCTTTTTCCAAGTGAATTTATCCTACAATAACATTGACTAACTTTCAATTACATGATTTGCCCAGAATAATTCTTATTGGTATTTAATTTCTTATACATTGTGAAACCCTTCAAATATATGAACTGAGATAAAAAAGAATTACCAGAAGAAAAGAACCCAGATAAAATATTCGAATATTACCCATAAAAACCATTGCGTATTTAAGATTTCTCAAGGTTTGGTTCCAATATTTTTCTTCTTCTTCTTTTCCTTTTGAAATCCTTTTCTGCGTTTTCTGAAGCAGACCCGTTTTCCCACGTTCTTTCTTTCGTTTTTAGCTTATGTTGCGTTTGCCTTTCTTTCCCTTTTCTTTCTTTGTTTGCCGTCACTGTACAATGGCTTTTTCCCATTTAATTAGCTAGGTTTTCCTTTTTCTTTTTTTTTTCTTTTTTTTAAGTTTAAGTTACATTAAATGACAAAAATAGCCTAACTTGACTATGAAGTATTACATTCTTCCCACCTTATGAAATTCGGTCCCCGAATTTAGCTCAGGTACGTACCTGTAGGCTGAAATAAATGAGGATACTTGACTCGCATAGCATCTTCTATTTCCCGTGTAGCTTCTTCAGTAGTGTGATTTCTCCATAAGACTTTCACAAACACAATTTCTTTTGACCGTAGTTTTCTTATTTGTCTATCAACAATAGCCATCGGCTTCTCCTCATAAGACAACTTCTCATCAAGCGGTATAGCAGGTGCTTCAATCATCTGAGATGAGTCTGATATACATTTCCTTAGCATTGAGACATGAAAAACTAGATGAATAAAGGACAACTCAGGATGAAGCGCCAAACAATAAGCCACAGCTCCCACTCGGTCTAGTATCTCATACGGTCCTATAAACCTGGGGCTCAACTTGCCTCTTTTCCCAAACCGCATCACATCTTTCATAGAAGAGACTCGTAGGAATATTTTGTCTCCAATTGTGAATACTAAATATCTTCTTCTCTTATCAGCATAAGACTTTTGTCTACTTTGAGTTGTAAGAAATCTCTGTCTGATCAAGTGAACTTTTTCCATAGCTTCTTGTACTAAGTCAAGTCACAATAAGTTAGTCTCACCAGCTTCAAAACATCCGATAGGAGAACGACATCTTCTACCATACAATGCTTCGTACGGTGCCATTTGAATACTGGACTGGAAGCTATTGTTGTAAGCAAATTCAGCTAAAGGTAGATAAGTGTCATAACTACCTCCAAACTCAAGAATTCAAGCTCTCAACATATCCTCCAAGATCTGTATAGTATGCTCAGATTGCCCGTCTGTCTGTGGATGAAATACAATGCTAAGATCTACTCATGTACCCAATGCTTCTTGAAAAGATTTCCAAAAGTGTGTGGTAAATTGTGATCCTCTATCAGAGATGATGGATATTGGAACTCCGTGAAGTCGGACAATTTCGTTCATAAATATCTGTGCATACCTCACTCCACCATATGTAGTCTTCACTGGCAAAAAGTGTGTTGATTTCTTCAGTCGATCTACAATCACCCATACAGAGTCATAACCTCTAAGGGTTCATAGTAGCCCGGTGACAAAATCCATAGTAATTCTTTCCCATTTCAAATCTCGAATCTCAATTTGTTGTAACAATCCTGCGGGTCGCTGATGCTCAGCCTTAACCTGCTGACAAGTCAAACAACTAGAAACAAAGTTAGCAACATCTTTCTTCATACCTTGCCACCAATAAAATTGCTTCCGGTCATGGTACATTTTTGTGGATCCAGGATGTATGGTGTATTTAGAGTTGTGGGCTTCTTCAAGAATAGTATGTCTCAACCCATCTACATCTGCTATACATAGCATGACCCCCATTCGAAGCACACCATCACTTTCAACAATCATATCCTTGCTTTTACTAGCTAAGGCCTCATCTCTGTATTTGCATAATCTCTCATCCTCATATTAGGTGGTCTTAATGCGCTCCACTAATGAAGACTTAGCCTGAGCACAAGCCAACAATGCCTCTAAATTTCTGACACTAAATTTGATACTTGTATCTTCTAGTCCCCTGAATATCTTTGGCCAGAAGTCTCTTTGCAGGAGCTATATGTGCCAAACTCCCCATAGATTTTCTGCCTAATGCATCAGCCACCATATTGGCTTTTCCAGGGTGATACAAAATAGAACAATCATAGTCTTTGAGTAGTTCCATCCAACGACGCTGCCGAAGATTCAGATCTCTCTGCTGAAAGATATACTTCAGACTCTTATGGTCAGTATAAATCTCACAAGTTTCGCCATATAGGTAATGCTTCCAAATTTTTAGAGCAAATACCACTGCAGCCATCTTCAAATCATGTGTAGGATAGTTTTGCTCGTGCTTTTTTAATTGTCTCGAAGCATAAGTTATAACACGGCCATTTTGCATGAGAACACATCCTAATCCCACCCTCGAGGTGTCACAGAATACTGTAAATCCTCCAGAACCTGATGGTAAGGCTAATATTGGTACAGTTGTCAGACACATTTTGAGTTTCTGAAAGCTCTGCTCACATTCCTCTGTCCACTGAAACTTTGCATTTTTCTATGTTAGCTTGGCCAGTGGCGCTACTATTCTGGAGAAATCCTGCACAAAACGCTTGTAATAGCATACTAAGCTTAAAAGATGCGAATCTCTATAGGAGAAGTAGGCCTAGGCCATTACTACACAGTTTATATCTTATTAGGATCTACCATAATTCCATCTTTGGATACAACATGCCCCAGAAATGATACTGAGTCTAGC
>ML430957.1:2051-14120 GCA_005239525.1 Nicotiana knightiana
GTACTAGCATGTATGAACACAGTTTATTCCAAGTAGAATCACACAGTACATAATTGGAAGACAGTCAGGGTAACCACACAGATATACAGAAAGTTACAAATGGAGATTCCACAGTTACGCATTTCAATTATTCATCTGTTGCGGCACGCAACCCGATCCCACCGTACATTCTCATCTCACCCTCACCCTTATTACTTTGTGTTGCGGCGCGCAACCCGATCCCACCGTACAATCACATTTCACCCTTATTACCTTTCCACCCTTATTACTTCGTGTTGCGGCGCGCAACCCGATCCCACCGTACATAACAACAATAACTAATAATTATATGACATGGATCTTCATCATCAAGAACATAAGTTCATATCAACCAACAACTATATGAAGTCAAGGCACATTACTTCCCAAACAGTAATACACATATGGTGTTGTCATCATTATTTAACTCAATTAAATCAATCCACGATTTCTTTTCATCATTTGCCACACTCGGCCCTTAGCAATTAGATAGCTTTCCACATTAGAGTACGTTAACCTTCTTTCATTTAGTAGCACATACTTCCATATTGACATATTCGAACATTTATTGAACCTTACAGATGGTAGGATACGCATAAATAATCACCCTTCATAATCTCAAGTAGCATGGTAATCGACTTAAGAAAAATCAGAGAATGAACTCGTACACCTCGACACAGCAGGACAATCAATTCACATATGCTCAAGAAAGAATTTCATACTGTGTGCTCGGACACCAACTAGTGACTCTACAAGGATTAAAGTTAGCCATACATACCTTGAATCGAAATTCCCCTTTAATTTTCTACCACAATTCACCGGACCTTCTAGAACATTCAATCTAGTTCACAATGTGGCATAATTTAACTTAGAATTAGGAATAATGATCATGTCTTGAACTCACTTGAGCATTCTATCAAACACTAGGTGAGCCCTTAGATTAAATGGCCTCTTTTTAGTGAAAGATTACTCTAACTCATTTCCTTTTACTAGATTATGACTAGTTGGTTACATAAATTCTAAACTCCTACCCCTATCTTCATGAACTCACCTAACCGTGTTTTATTTTAACAAAATATGGAAATTAAGGTTGATGGGGTGGAAGCTTACCACATGTAGTGAAGAAAATAGTGTCCTACTTGATCAATTCCAAGCCTGAGTAGTGATAGAGGAACAAATTTGATGAAGATGGAACTCTCTCTCTATAGAAATCACTCTCTCCTCTCTCTAATTTATCAAAAAATGAGCTTAAAATGAAAGGGGTAGGTGTTTTAATGAACTGGGGGTCGGGTATAAAATTAGAATTTTAACAGTCCCGAAACAGAAATGCGGTCAGGAATACGATCGCATTCCTGCTATGCGGTCCACATTCCTGTCACATAATTGGCCCTCAAATGGGCCAAAAAGAAAAGTAGACTGCCCAGGTATGCGACCACTATGCGGTCCGCATACCTGTTATGCGATCGCATAGTGCGTCGCATAACTCCCTATGCAAAAATCAAGGTGCAAGAATGCGACAACTATGCGGCCCACATTCGTGAAATGCGATCGCATTCTAGGCCGCATAGCTGTCCTCAAAATGGACAGCAAACTGTCCAAGTATGCGACCACTATGCGGTTCGCATACCTGATCTGCGATCGATAATGGGCTGCAAACCTGCGCAAAGCTGGAAAATTATATCTTTTAAGTCTCGGGGTACTTTTTACTCAAAAGGGTCCGTTTTAAGAATTTCTACAGTTATAACAACACGGGGACCTATTTGGGAATTATTTTTAGCCATGAATCTTTACGGGTCTTTACATTGCATTTCTTCACATGGTGTAATTGAACTATGCTTGACCTGATTCCTGTTTAAGAGAGGATACGCAGGAAGCCTTGTGGGTTCTGTCAGAATACAATAAATTTTTCATTTTCCCCATAATCAAAAACTGGGGCAGAATTTTGAGGAGGACCCTAAAAATTTCGAAGCAAGTTCAGCCAACGGCACCGTACGCGAAATAGCCAGAAATTCGTCTAGATAACTGGGGCAGAATTTTGATGAGGGCCCTTAAAATTCTATGGCAAAGAAGGTCGCAATGTCTCTAATAGTGTCACAGTTACTGGTTCATCTAATCAATTTTTAAATTGCATATTACTATGTTTTGAATAACTATGCATGCATATTTTTTGAAAAATTTATTTTTAGCCGGATGCTATCGATTGTAACTCAAACAGGATTTCAATGTGGAGCATATCAAAGCAAGTAGACAAAGGCACGAATCAACCCCCCCCCCCCCTGCAAAGNGCTATCACTTATTATTCATTCATTGCATGAGACTAAGCATTGTCTCAACCTTGCATGAGGCTAATCCATGCCTCCTCAACTGCATAAGGCTAAGCTCTGCCTTCCCTTGCATAAGACTAAGCACTGTCTCCATCTTGCACGAGGCTAAGCCCTGCCTCCTCAATTGCATAAGGCTAAGTGCTGCCTTCCCCTTGCATGAGACTAAGCATTGTCTCAAATCTTGCATAAGGCTAAGCCCTACCTCCTCAATTACATAAGTCTAAGCTCTGCCTTCCCTTGCATAATACTAAGCACTGTCTCCATCTTGCACGAGGCTAAGCCCTGCCTCCTCAATTTCATAATGCTAAGCTCTGCCTTCCCCTTGCATGAGACTAAGCATTGTATCAAATCTTGCATGAGGCTAAGCCCTACTTCCTCAATTACATAAGGCTAAGCTCTGCCTTCCCCTTGCATGAGACTAAGCATTGTCTCAAATCTTGCATGAGGCTAAGCCCTGTCGCCTCAACCGCATAAGGCTAAGTTCTGCCTTCCCAGCGCGAGACTAAGCATTGTCTCTCCTTGCATGACCACATGTTGTTCTATTCCAAAACCCTGCATTATTCTATTATCTTGTGGCTAAGCTCTGCCTCCGATCTTACACAAGACTAAGCTCTATTTTGTTTCATCTCAAGCATTATGTCTCTGCATCTCATGGGCTGAAATATAGTCAATTTGTCCGAAGGCGTCATAGTCCGAAGGCATCATCCTCATAGACGGAAGACACCATGCCATGGCCCGAGGATCTCTCAATATTGCACATCATTATTCAAAGGCGCCATAGTTTAGAGGCACCATCTCCATAGCCCAAGAACATCATTTCATGGTCTGCGAATCCTTTACCGCACAATTCACGGCTCGAGACATCATGGTCTAAGGACATCATTCTCATCGTCCAAAGACAATAAGCATGGTCTAGAGAATATTTGCATCATGTTTAAATTCATGCAACAACCTATATGCATGCACCGTATTTTGAATTTGCAGGTGATCAGGAAGTAACCGTTCTCCTAACTGAAGCCGTCTTCGCTCCAGTTTCCATTCAACGTTCATATCCTTCAATTATTTCAAACGTAACCGACAACCGTTCGTTACCCATTCCCATCTGATACCCGCTCAAATATCTATCCTTATTTGTCCTATCCAGAATATTTTGTCCGTTGTTACAACAACTCCATCAGTTCATTCAACTGTTGGATCCAGAACAACACATGGCATGATTCCTGTAAAACCAGGGATATGTAGTCAGCTCAGTGACCAGGTTCCGGCCTATATTTTTTAAATCATCCCATTCGGTCAAACTCAGCCATCATTTCTTTACCCGAGAACTCTTTCATCCTTCCCTGGTAAATAAGGGCAGTTGTTCATACCTAATTTTTCCTCATATTTTCCAAATATATATATACACTTTCAAAATAGTGCACATGCATTATCATTTGATCTACAAGCATACAAGTATTTTTCATAATTTTCTATAAATTTTAAAGGCTTTAAATCAATTTATTTCTGCATTCTATTATATATAAATATCTATTAATTACCTTACAAATTATTTTTATGATGATGATGTCATCTAAACTTATCATTTTTACCCATATTAGGTTTTTAATATTGTTAGTACATTTGTTATAATTACACTTGCATTTTTAAGGCTAAACTGCATATTTTGCAATAATAACCCATACATGCTTATAATTACTTTATTTATGTAAAAAAATAACCTTTTATATTTTTATAGTGTTAAATAACTTTTTTACATCATTTTTATGCACAAATGATATTTTTGTTATTTATTTATTATTTTTTATAAATTATATATTTAATAAATTGGGTATTTAAAATCTGGCCCCAATTTTCAATTAAATTTTCGAACCTAAACTACCCAAACCAGCCTAATACCCTTACCCACTTAATAAACTAACCCAAACCCTGCCTAAATCCCAGCCGTTGATTACAAATGATCCACAGCTCATAAACGACCCCTCACTTTCCATATATCCCCTCCTCTCTACCCTAACCCTCATTTTCCAAAAAATCGTCGCCTTTATTTCCCTCCTCTGATGAACCCTAATCACGCCGCCTCACTAAAATCCCCCTAAATCCCGTCTATAATGGGATTTTCTTCCATTTACCTACTATCTCGAGATATTTCCTTTATTGGGTGTTATTTTATGGAATAACTTAGTACTTGCCTAAACATGGCAAGTACCCTATTTTGATTCTATCCTAATCGACCTTCACCGCTTGAATCTGGACAATATTAAGGCCAAACACGTTTAGTTGCATCGTGTAAGCCCGATTTGTTCGTATCTTGCTGATTGTAACGACCCTGCTGGTCGTTCCGAGAGTTTAGCCCCATTTTCCCTGTTTCTACCTTATCGTATATTTCTTAGCCAATTTATGTTGTGTTAGGTCGGTTGGTTCGGGTCAGAGTGGCGTGGTGAGAATTGAGACACTTAGTCTCTTAAACTACCTTAATAGTCGAAAAAGTCAGCTGGGAGTTGACTTATTGGTAAACGACCTCAGAATGTGGATTTTATGGCTCGGATAGCTTCGTTAGGTGATTTGGGACTTAGGAGTGTGTTCGAAATGATGTTTTGATGTCCGGAGTAGAATTAGACTTAAATTGGCAAAAGTTAGTGTTTGGAGCAGGTTCGTAATGTCATTTTGGATATGTGTGCAAAATTTCAGGTCAATCGGATGTGTTTTGGTTGGTTTCGGCATCATTGGCGAAATTTAGAAGTTTCAAAATTCATAGGCTTGAATTTGATGTAATTTTGGTGTTTTTGCGTTGTTTTTGGTGTTTCGACGGCTCGACTAAGTTTGAATGATGTTATGGGGTGTGTTGGTAGGTTTGGTTGAGGTCCCGGGGGCCTCGGGAGTGTTTTGGGTGGTTAACAGAGTGTGTTTGGCCTTAAAAGGACTGTTGTTGCTGCTGTGTTTTCTTGATCTGGTTTCCTTGTATGCGATCGCAATGGTGAGGCTGCGATCGCATAGGGTTGGTTGGTGAGGCAGCAGAAATTGTGTTATGCGATCGCAATGTATAGTCCGCGATCGTGTAGTGAGATGAGGCAGAATAGTGCGGTCGTGTGAGGCTTGTTGTGATCAACTGTGTGGGCGCGTGTGGAAATGAGGTGATGGAGTTGCTCTATGCAATCACATATGGTTAGTTTGGTTGGGCAGCATTTTGTTCTTCACGATCGCATGCCCTTTTCCGCGATCGCACAGTGTAAATGTCTAGGCAGACAATTTAAGTTCTAATTTCGGGGGTTCTTGGCCATAACTCATTTTTCCATTTGAGAGCTCGGGGGAAGGAGATCTTGGACGAGATTTTCAGTGGGATTCTTGTGGTAACTGTTCTTCAATCATTTTTGGTTTAATTCCATGAATTTGTCTTGATTTTCACCATGCAATTTGAGGAATTAAGTAGAGAATTTGGGGAAAATGGGAGGAAAGATTTGGAAATTTCTTTTGGTAATTTGAGGGGGAAATTGTGGCCTGATTTTGATGTTCTTGGTATGTACGGACTCTTGGGAGGATAAGGGTTCTTGTGATGTAATTTTTATCAAATTCCGAGACGTGGTCCCGGGGCTCGGATTTGGCCGAATTTCGAGAATTGTGTCTAAATTGATAATTTCAATTGGGTTTTGTTCCTTTAGCATATATTGATGATGTTAATCTAGTTTTGGTTAGATTCGGAGCAATCGGCAGCCAACTTGAGGGGAAACGCTAATTAGTGTTGTGTCCCGGTAGAGGTAAGTAATCGCTATAAATCTTGTCCTGAGGGTATGAAAACCCGGACTTCATATTTCTCACAGTTTTTAGAATGGCGCACATATCGGATGACGAGTATGTGGCGCGCACTGTTTTTTGGATTGGACTTGGTCCTCTCCGCGCCACCTATTGAGTTGTGTATTTTACTCTAAATCATATGTTAAATTGTTCTAAATACTATTGCTATATTTGGGCTATAAGCCGTGTTTGGGGCCTCGTGCCGAATTGTTTAGACCCTTAGGGGCTTTTTACTGCTATTTCCTCACTGCTAATTTATGATTTACACTCAGTCATATTGTGCTTACTGTTTTCAAAACTCAGCCTTGTTGACACTATTTTAAGATATAAAAATGATGTTTTGGGTCGAGTACCCCGTTTTTATTGATACGCCCGAGGGGCTATTGAGAGGTTCTGACTGAGTGAGGCCGAGGGCCTGATTTGTGAGGATATGATACGCCACAAGGTTGCTTGATATTAGCGCTTGGGCTGAAGGAGCCCCTTCGGAGTCTGTACACACCCCCAGTAAGCGCAGGTACCTACTGAGTGCGAGTTCCGAGTGCCGAGTGTCGAGTGCCGAGTGACGAGTGACGAGTGATTGGGAGGCATGAGTGACTGTGAGGTATGCCCGAGGGGCTGATTATGAGTGACTATGAGGCATGCCAGAGGGGCTGATTATGATACATGTTTTTGCCCGATGGGCTACTTATGATTTTATCACTTTCACTCTGAACTTATGAAATATGATTTGCCCGAGGGGCCTTTTTATGATTTTCAACATTTTTACACAAAACTTCTTAAAAATTATGTTGAACCTATTGGCAAGTATATTTCCAAATGATTTTTACTGAAATCGGCTTTTAAGCGTGATGATTTAACATATACATTGTTGGAAAGAAAGGTTGTGCTTATTGTGAATTGATGAATTGACTTTTATGTGTTTTTTGTTGCTCAGACCTTGTCACACCTCCTTTTGCACTACCCCTCAGATTAGTGAAGGGTAATAGAGGAGTTTTTCCAATTAAAGTGATATTATTCGGTTATGGGATTTATTTATTATTTCAGAGTCGCCATCCGGATTTTTGACGATGTTCTGGGACATCGTTTTGTTTTGAAAATCCCAAACCGAGAAAAATTTTGACTCTGTTTTCATTTGTCTGCGACCAGAAATCTGCGTAAGGAATTCTGTTAACCCGGGAGAAGGTGTTAGGCATTCCCGACTTCCGTGGTTCTAGGACGGTCGCTTAACTATTGATATTTGGCCTAGTTATCTGATTATTTAAATATTTTAAACCTATTGTGCTTTTTAACCTTTTTCAATTTTTAGCGGCTTTTAATATTTATGGATTTATCTTGAAACAAGTCACGATAGCGTGCACTTGTTTGTTTTTTGGACACATTGTAATCGTGCCACATGAAATGCACCCGCAATTCCAGCATGTGATTTTATTATTGTTTGGAGTTAGAGTCGGGGGCATGAGTTTCCACATCCGAGTGTAGATTATATAGTCATGCGTGATGATTCAAATGCTTATTTGAAATGAAAACTATTATCTTCGCAAATTCTTTATCTTTCCCTAAATTACTTGGAGTATTAGTTTAAAGAGAATTCTTAGACTACCAGGTATTTGTCTGTTCAAGGTCCTCTAAGACTAAGTTTGCTGGTCTAGGGATGAGAAATTGGGCCATTGGCTTTTAAACTATAAAACATGATCTAAACGATTTGATTACATAACTACTGAGAGATCACTGATTTACCTTACTTATGGGTTTATATCCTACTACAATAGCATTCAGGATCTAAAGCTACAACAGTAGTCAATTCATAGAAAATAGAGTCGACATATGTAATGAAAATATGCTACTAGTTTTAGCAACAAACCACCACGAAACTGATTCCACTGCTTATTCTAGCTTTTATTCAAGGTTAGTAACTTAAAATGACATGTTCATGATGCATTCACATTCTTATCTTCAAGGAATGAATATTTTAGGAACAAACAAGCCAATTCAAAATTTTGTGAACTCCCTTTATGCTCAATTAACAATACATACACCAAAACGATGATATTCAGCCACTAACATGCTGAGTTTAGAACAAAACAGCAATAACGAAAGCCAAACCAGTTAATGACTAACTCCATTTTTAGCAATTTCAAGCTATATTCTATTTCATCTCGACAATAATCAAACAAAACTCCAAACAAGAATTTCAATACCAGAAATAACATTTCTACAACATTACATCACCTATCTTCAAACAAAAAATGCAATTGATCTTGGAATGGTTGAATAAATAATGACAGTATCCCAATCATGCCGGTGTCATTTTTATCTATTTCACTATTTTCAGTACTCCCCCAAATCAGAACACCACACGCATACGCCGGACATTTTGATTGCGAAACTCAAGAAAATCCATAATATCACAGAAGAGATTTAACAAACCGATCATTCAATATAGATGTAATACAAGGGAAATTCGAAACTTAACTAAATCGAGCAGAAAGCAGCATTTGAGTGAGCCACATGAAGGCCAAAAACAAACAGGAGCAGGAGTGAATTCCTTGGCAAAACAACCATTTGATAAAAAAAAAAAAAAAAAGAAAGGTGGAGACTCATTGTTCCAATTTCAATTTTTCCTTTCTGGTTTGAAACTTTCTCTTGAGTTTTTCAGATCCGGAAGTTTCCTTTTTAGCTGCTAGGTTGAAGAACGTGGAGGGATCTACCTGGTTTTCTCATCTCGGAGGCGACTTGGAGGGGGCTGGGATGGCGATGCAGAAGAAGAAGACAGGCTTGGAGGGGGGTTGGAACGGCGACAAGGGTGAAGGCGGAAGAAGGGTTGTGAGAGAGATAGAGAGAGGGAGGGAGGTCGGCGATTTGGTGGTGTAGGTTGAAGGTGCTGGCTGATTTTTGACTTAGGGTTGGGGAGGGTCCGTTTGTTTAGAGGGTGCTGTTAAGAAGATGAAAAGGAGGGAAGCAGAAAAGAAAATAGCGCTCTAAGGGTCTCCTCTAGATTAGGTCTTTAGGTCTAGGTCTATGTTTGTTTTAATAGGTGAGGGGATGGGTATTGGGCCTAACCGGGTCGTGTAGACATAGGTTTTGGGCGGATTAAGAGGAAATTGGGCCATGGAAATTGGCCCAGTTCGATTTTGGCTTCCCTTTTTCTTTTCTTTCTATTCAACGTTAGCCATTCTAATTAATATAACACTTAGAAATTAGTTCGCAAGATTAAACCCCTTATTTAAAATAATTACTTAAGCTAATTAATTTGTGGATTCCAAATTTAGACTAATTAATTGAACCTAAAAATGTAAAACAAAATTAAGTAAGACTATGTGTATTTTTTTTGTGATTTTTTTATATTAATCTATCAATTAAAAAGTGATTAATTCCTAAAAATGCAAATTAAACCTAAGATGACATGCAATGAAAAATGTGACAATTTTTATGATTTTTCTATAATTTTAAAATATTAAACCTACATGAAATGCAACTAAATAGAGAAAAACTCCTAAAATTCATAAATATTATTTTTGGATAATTTTTAGGAGTAATTTTCATGCGGGGCCAGTTGCCCCTCTTTGCTCGAGAACATGAAGAGTTTTCGGGCAAAGATAAAGTGAGCAACTACGAGCAATTTTTGCCTGTTTGATACTCCATTTGGAAGAATTTTGAAAAAGTTTGACTGAACCTTGCTTAAGAGATTGTCTACATATCCTTGGCTATAAAGGAGTCAGGTCAGTGTCGTTTTGGAAGATTTGGTAGCTGGGACTACCGGGAAGCCGTGATTTCACTGTTGTTGCTGATGTTTATTGCTTGCTGAGCTCCTTATCACACCAAAATCAAAATGAAAAAGACTAAACTAAACCTATCAACTACGAGTTACAAGATTCCTATCTATGATTCTTTTGAAGCTTGATCTTGACTCTTGCCTGCTTCTTTATACAGACTCCGATCTGAATCTTGATGCTTGTTAGTCGCAGGTGTTGGTTTTGTCTTATCGTTCCTCAAAGCAGGATATACTAGACGGATGACTTCAATCTCGTTCTGAATAGTCCACATCTTCCCCGTTTGAGCACTTTTGGATTCTTTCTTCTTTTTTTTTTTGTTATTTTGGATCGAAACTTCTTCTTTTGGTCGTCTCGAGTTCCAACGTACTAGAAACGTACTCTGCACAAAATCAAAATAAACGAACGAAATTTTCTGCCCCAGTTTTCACTAGGAAAATTTCATGAGTTATTGTAACAAATTCTATGCTACTTCATTATTGAAAGCAATGAAAAGCCGGGACTGGGGCACCCGGAGTTACTGCAGACTAGGGAGTGGATACCTTATATCTCAAAGCAAGATCAACTAGGGGTTGGGGTCCTATGTTGTAAAATAAAATCAACTAGGGATTGTGTACCCTATGTTGCAAAAGAAATCAACCAGGGAGTGTATACCCTTGATTGGCATCGACTAGGGGAGTGTATACCTTGCGCCGGGAAAAGTAATCATAAACCAGAGAGTGTATACCCTTGATTGGAAAAGAAGACATCAACCAGGGAGTGTAAACCCTTGATTGGAATAGAAATCATCAACCAGGGAGTGTATACCCTTGATTGAAAAAGAAAGCATCAACCAGGGAGTGTATACCCTTGATTGGAAAAGAAATCATCAACCAGCGAGTGTATACCCTTGATTGGAAAAGAAAACATCAACCAGGGAGTGTATACCCTTGATTGGAAAAGAAAGCATCAACTAGGGAGTGTGTACCCTTGATTGGAAAAGAAAGCATCAACCAGAGAGTGTGTACCCTTGATTGGAAAAGAAAACATCAACCAGGGAGTGTATACCCTTGATTGGAAAAGAAATCATCAACCAGCGAGTGTATACCCTTGATTGGAAAAGAAAATATCAATCAGGGAGTGTATACCCTTGATTGGCATCGACTACGGGAGTGTATACCCTACGTCGGGAAAAGATAATCAACCAGGGAGAGTATACCCTTGGTTGGAAAAAAAAAGCATCAACTAGGGAGTGTATACCCTTGATTGGAAAAGAAAACATCAACCAGGGAGTGTATACCCTTGATTGGAAAAGAAAGCCTCAACCAAGGAGTGTGTACCATTGATTGGAAATAAAACATCAACCAGGGAGTGTATACCCTTGATTGGAAAAGAAAACATCAACCAGGGAGTGTATACCCTTGATTGGAAAAGAAAGCATCAACCAGGGAGTGTATACCCTTGATTGGAAAAGAAAGCATCAACCAGGGAGTGTATACCCTTGATTAGAAAAGAAAACATCAACCACGGAGTGTATACCCTTGATTGAAAGTGAAAGTATCAACCAGGGAGTGTATACCCTTGATTGGAAAAGAAAACATCAACCAGGGAGTGTATACCCTTGATTGGCATCGACTACGGGAGCGCATACACCCATGTCGGAAAAAAGTGTAATTGGGGATTGGAGGCCCCATACTACTTTGAGTTATTTTCAACTTCAATTCTTCTCTCTTTTATTTTTCTTTTCTTTCTTTCTTCTTCTTCATTTTTATTTTTTTTTTGTTTTTTTTTATTTTTATGCATGCGGAAAAATATTTCTTGGAGGAAACTTCCCTTTCTTTGGAGTCAATGCTGCAAAGCCCCTTCTAGCTTTCGCGCCATTCCTTTTGATTGCACCTGCTTTTGCATGGTCTCTTTTGCACCTGTTTCCTATTTTCAAACAAAGAACAATTTGTTAGTTTGGAACGGTAGTTGGTTTTGCGGCCTTGATTTTCAACGGTTTGATCTCAGTTCTTTTGATGAAGATCACAATCACTTGCTTGCTGGGGATTGGGTTTCATCTCTAATCCCGAGGACCTTGGCTTCCTAGATTTTACCATGGCGATCGGTCATGTGGGAACCAACATTTTATTTTTGCCTTTGTAGGCTTTTCACTTGCTTTTCTTTTGGATTTCCAGAGTATCGGGGGG